>JAODAL010006774.1:0-130554 GCA_025379985.1 Phyllomedusa bahiana
AAATGCGGGCGGGCCACCGTGACCTCCACACTGTGTCATTGTCCATCTGGGGCCCCTGGAAATTTTTTTGGCCACTTCCAAAATTGTCATTGTCCACTGTTGACCTCTTGCGGGGGGGTGGCTGCCGGGGGTCCCTCCACCACCCTGTCATTTAATGTTGCCACCTGGCTCCAGTTTTTTTTTTTTCCAGTTTTGCTGCCATGCTTTATCGGGCTAATCTCCTGCTTCATTTTTTTGGGTTCATTTTTTCCCCCCAAAAGGGTCCCCGGGGCATTTTAAGTAAAGCGATTCTAAACGGCGGAAAGTCATGTGCTGTCATACAAAAAACACAACATTTAAGACCAAACCCAAAGCCCCCCTTTTCCCATATTTAAGAAAGGCACAACGTTCTACAGCCCCTGAAAGGCTCTGGGCACCCCGGGGAAATAAGCGGGTTTTTTAAAACGTGTTTCGGGGCCGAATTTAATTGGAAAACCAAACGAATTTTTTTTCGGAAAATTGGGCCAAAGTGCCCAAACCCTTTTTTTTGGAAAATTCGCCCATCTCTAGTCCCAAAGTCATGTGCCCCATGCCCCCCATTGTGGCCTGGGGTTTTGGGCAAACCGTCATGTAAACAATGACCGGTTCAATGTTACTTCTGGGTTTAACGGGACATGGCCCCGGGAAAACTGAATGGGCAGAAAGGGTATGAATCTTTATCTTCGGGAAAAAACCCCTTTAATCATATTAAAGGGGAATTTTTTTTAAGAAAAACCCTTTTTTTCACAAATAATCCTGGGGCCCCGGCTATTGTAAATTTTTTATTCTTTAGAATCGGGAGAAAACATTTGATTTTTTCCCCCTCCCAATACCACTTTCGGCATTTTTAAAGGGGGTTTTGTTCGTTTTAAATTTAAAAATTTTTTAAAAAGGGGCCCCGGGGGTGGGGGGAATGGGAAAAAAAAGTGATAAAAAAACCCGACCCTCTCCCATTTTTGCTGCCCCTGAAAGCCCCCCCAAATTTTCTTCTCTTCTTTTTTTTTTTTGTGCATTCTTGTCCTGACAAAACTGGAGACTTTTTTGGGGGCTCCAATAACTTTTATAAGGGGGAAAGCCTTCCTGTGCTTTGGGGAGAAAAAACCCAGAAATGAAGAAGAGAGTGGATAAAGTGGATAACCCAATTAAAAGGGTTTGCCTTCAATTTTTATAATCCCTTCCTTTCTTGCCCCCCCTTTTTTCCAGGGAAAATTTGAAAAAAACTGCTACTTTTTCCATGTTCCCCCCGCCAGGCCCCCCACATGACCGTCAGCCAATCACTGGCCTCAGCAGTGACAAGCTTGCAAGGGACAGCATGCCCAAACCCCCCTGGGGGGCCCCATTTTTGGGATCGGTAGGCAATATTGTTGGGAGTAAATAGTAGTAAGTTGGGGTTTTGGGAGGGGCATTGGGGACCAAAAAGTGGGGGTTTTTTTTTAAAAAATGGGTGGAAAAGTCCCCTCTTTTTAAAATTTTGTTTTTATAATAGGTAAAATAGAAATCTTAACAGGGTCTAGCTGTTTTTTATTTGGGGGGAAAACAAAAAAGCAGTTATTTTTTGGGGCCCGGGGGCCCTTTCATCGTGTGGACAACCCCGGGAAAATGTTTTGTAGGGACAATTGAAACCGCCTCTTTTTAACTCCCCAATTTTTCCCCGTAAAAACCCATATCTGAAACTCTCCCCCCTTGGGAAATTTTTCCAAACCCCAACGGGAAATGCTTCATTAAGAAAAATCTAACCAATCTCTTCAAAGCTGGGTTTTCATATGTAGTCCCCAAAAAAGGGTTTTTCATACAAAAGGAAAAATTTCTCGGGGCCCATTTTTAATTTTTTCGTTTTTTGGAAAATCCAACTTTGGGATTTTATTCTTGGGGGGTTTTTACAATTTTAATATTGATTGAGCAATATTTTGAAAGACCAGGAACAAAAACTTTGAAGACCTGGCCAAAAAATTAAAAATTCCCTTCAGTACCTCAATGTTCTTTCGGGATCGCCCCCAATTTTTTGTGTGAGGGGAAACGTTTTGTTTGGCCCCCCCCATATAACTTTTCCCTTTTAAAATTTTCCCCAATTCATATTTAAAAAAGATAGGTTAAGGAAAGGATCCTTTATGCTTTATAAAATGATTCTTATGGGCAAGATTCAAGGGGAAAATTCTCTACCATTTCCAAATGGAAGGGGAAGAAAATAAACCACCCGGGCCTTTTTTTCCCTTTCACCCAAAGGAAAACCAAAAAGGGACACTCTATTCCCCCAAGGGTTTTTTTAAAAAAGTGCCAAACACCCGGGGAAAACCCTTCATAAGATTCCCAAATTTTGGTGGTACCTTTCCACCTACCCGACTATTCTTTCATTATTCCCGCCTTCCAGTTTTTTCTGGAAAAATAAAGGAACCATGCTTCATGTTTGGGGGGTTGGGCCCAATTTAAATTAAAAAAGGGTTTTGGGGGAAATTTCATTTTGGGCCCCCTATTTAAAAAGAAAATAAAAGGGATCCCCGTTTTAAAGGGGTTTTGGGTTGACTCCTTGAAATGAATTTTTCCCGACCTAAACCTTTCCCCCTTCCCCAGAAAAAGTTTACTTTTTTAAAATTAATTGGGCCCTAGAACAGCCTACCTATCACTGGGGGGGGCCCCTTTGAAGCCCCCCTATTACGGGGAAATTTTCCGCCGTAAAAATTTTAGCTCAACTGGTTTAACTAAAGGGGATTTATCAACCTTTTTTCTCTCACCCCAAAAAAACTCTCTAAGGGATACTTGGTTTCCCCCTCCAGTATTAATCTCACCCTGAAGGTTTTTTAACACCTGTAAATTTTTGATTCAATGTTTGGGACTACAAAATATTTGCTTGAAAAATAACCTCGGTTAAATTTGGGTTTTCTGTTTACTCTTCTCTTTGCCAACGAAAAGTGTACTGGGTTTTCTAACCCCTGATAATATTTTGAGTAGCTTTTTAAAATCCTTTTTTTTTAAAAACCCTTTTGAAACTAAATCTTTGGATTTATATTGATTCTCGTATTTGTACATGTCAATAAACAATAAAACCCTTTTAAAAAATCAGCCTAATGGGGAGTAAGGGGAAAAAACAGTCCATTTATTTTCCCTTTGACGGCGGGTTTTTTGCTTCACCCCAAAGGAAAACAAGTAAAACAAAAAAACAGCGTAGCTTTTAACTTTTTAAACCCCCAACATAAAGGGGAACACAGTCCGTGTTATAAGAATCACAGTCTCGGGGTTGTTTCTCCACCGGGATAAACCCACAAGGTGATTCACCAACAGCTGTGTAGAAGTCCTCTCCAGCTCACACACTGTCAGATCTCTTTCTGAGCAGACACACACCCCCTGCTCATCTGACCTGCCAGGCTTACATAGTCCAGGAACACACAAAAACAGGCCTGGACCTGGAACATGGGAGTAGCCAACCCACCCCGCTCTTTTGGCTACTCCAGTAAAAAGCCGACCCGATTAACCGCATAGCAGTTATGCTAAACGTATGTGTGAACGTGTGTCAGTGGCCTAATGCCGCTGACACCAGTACTACATGGTTTTTTTCCCCACACCGAGAACCAGGCATCTCGGTGGGGAACATATGATCGGCCGTCCACCACGGCCCCTTGTACCTTTCTACAACATGTTTAAAGAAATCTTAACACAGGAAAATATCTTGTTAGCTCCGTAAAGAGTACCTATCACCTCCACACAAACACACAAAAATTGATAGTAAATGAAATTTTAAGACTTTTCTCAAATACATGTCATTATCAATCCAGAGGATTTACCTCAGTATTACAGGGGAACAAGGTTTTACTTTCACTTTGTAACTCAGGAGATCCTTATCATGCTGTGGGAGATTCCAACTGTGCAGGGGCAGCTGAGGGCATAGCTGCTTGTACACAGTAATCTGAGTCTCTCACTACATACAATACAACAGGCACAGCACACTGAGGACATAGTGTGACAGAGTTTACCTGTTGCTTTATCCTCCTCCTCCATAGCACACAGGTATCTATATTACACTGCTGCGGGAGTGTACATGATGGAGACCTACAGGTCCCCCCTTGTACAGTGGACTCTCCCAGCTCAGAAGCAGTTACTTTGACACAACTGTCAACATAGTGATCCATCAAGCTGTCATGTTCCGACTTGGCTCGACTTCAGAGCTGTCTTAAAGGGCCAGCACTTTTTTAAAACTGAGTTACAGGTGAAATGCTTTGATTTTCATAAGGAATCATATTTGAGAAAGTGTTTTTATATTAGTCTCACGTCACTTCATGAGGTTTCTCTGAAGCTGATAGGTAATCTTTAAAGATTCCTTAATTTGTATTGTTGCCTTTCACATTATATCATACAATGTGCCCCTGAAATAAATTATATTACACATTGTACCTCTAAACTTAGTTTTAATATAAACTGTGTCTTCTAACATAATATTACACTCTGTGTCCCAAAATACATTTTATTACATACAGTACCACCTAAAATAAATCACATTACAGCAATTATGCTACAGACTACCCTCATAAACTAATCATATCACATATTGTGATATCAAGACTAACTGTGTTACAGACTGTGTCCCCTGAAATAAATCATATTACCACACTGTAAGGGCATGTCCCCACGGCACGGTTTTTCGGCCGGGTTTTCAGCCGGTTTGTGGTTTTTCAGACCGCCTGAAAAACCGGCCGAAAATGAGCACAATTGTGCTCTATGGAAAACCCGTGCAGCAGTCCCCACTGCACGGGTTTTCCTTCCGGTGGTTTTGCCGCCGGCGGTCCGGCGGCAAAACATTATAGAGCCACAATCTTCCATCTCATCGCGGAGAGAAGCCGCCCCCCCGCGGCCATGGGGACGTCCGCAAAACAGGACAAATACCGGCCGGCAAACCGGCCGATATTTGTTCTGCGCCGTGGGGTTGCGCCCTAACCCTAAACAAGGATTATATCATACACGGCCCTCACTGAAAATAGTAACAAAAAGAAGAAGCAAGTGATGTCTGTGAAACCCCCCCCCCCCCACCCCCCCCGGTGTCTAAATACTCAGTTATAGCACATACAAATTAATTCAAGTGAACAGATCCTGCTTTTTATTTTAAAAAACAGTTTGGGGGAACCTGTTGAAACAAGGCAGAAAATACCCCTGGTTTTCTAGGACATTGAGCGGGTAAGTATTTTGCTGGTTTAGGGCAGTAAAGAGGATTATCTCTAAATCCCAGAGAACCAGTCAAAACCTTCCCCTGTTGGTCCAGGACAGGGTTAATGCTTCATACTTGATGACCTAGGGAAGTGAAGGGGTTAATGTAAAGATTCTTAGGAGTCTAGGGTAGTGAAGGGTTTGATATAAAGATTCCTGGGGTAGAGCAATGAAGAGGTTAATATGAGAAGTTCTTGTGGTCTATTGCAATGAAGGAGTTAAGGCTATTTACCAGTGCTCCAGGAGTTATAGACTTCTCCAAGCTCAAGCATTGTCCTGGCTGTCACTTCTGTTTTCCCCCAGCACTGATCATAGAGATGAGTGCAGGGGAGATAGAGAACATTGTGAAGCTTCTTTCTATGTTCAGGCAGAGCGACTGAGCAATGCTTTGCTCCATCACTACAGGGGCAGTCAACTTGTGGTAAGGGGGCTTGTTCCACCCCAGCTTAGAGGCCTAGTTACAACTACGACTACTAGGACCATATAGCTATGGTATATCACACAATAGGATGTGAACCTTACATTGGTCAGACAAAGGACCCAATGGAAGAATCTCTGGTGGGGGGGGTTTGATGCTGAGAAAAAGCTGTCATATGTGTGTATGGGGAGTAGCTCTATTTCTGGCCGATATATAATTTGTATATGGAATTTTCATAGTTTTTCCATCTGCAGGTTCTCTCTCAATTTTTAGATGTCACTGAGTTGGTGCATGTACACCAATAATGATATCGTCCATATGATGGATACACAATGAAGTAGCAGCATTACATGACAGAGCAGTTCTGAGTAGTGTAAGCTGTGAATCAAGTACTGGGGTAAGATATAATACTGGACCTTTCATATGTGTCTCTTTGCTTCTCTCTGCCTTAGTCACTTCCCTCTTCGCCTCTCCTCCTCCATAGACTTCTGTGGGCAGCATAACCTCATGCCTGGGAGATCTGATCCATCTTGAGTCGGACTTTAGCAGTCTTTAGGAGTGAATGACAATTTTAGGAAGGAAAGGGGGTGCAGAAAAGAGGCTTGACAGGTGAAAAATTAAGCTTTTTTCCCTAATGAGATATTAAAAAGTTACTTATATTTGCTTATGCTGTTGATTTATGCAAATATTGTTGAGAGGTTAATGTATATTTACAATTTTAGTGCAGCAGTGTTTTACAGTGTTTCAGGTTGTTCTAGCTTATAGCAGGAGGGATTCTTTAAGAAACAATAAATCGAAGCATTTTGGTGAATCAGTCCTCTATTATTGTGTATGAATTGCTCAAAATCTAAGGTAAGCTTTAATTGCACGATTCATTCAATCACACAAGGACAGAAGCCTTACATCTGTGATGCCGCTCTCTGCTTTATTTTCCTGTATTTTGACTTTCAGGACTCTGCAGCAATGAACATTAATAATAGTGTTGGTTTGTATACGCCTATAGTTTCATGGACCCCAGAAAACAGTTTAAGATGAAAATGAAACAAAACAAATAGGGAGATTGATTCAAAGGAATGTGTTGAGCTTGAGGAATGAGAGCATCCATTATCTAGCAACATCCGTATCTGAATAGGATTTATTCATGGGGCGCAATGATTTCCCATCACTCAGACGCAAGTCAGTTTGAATGACAGGAGTGGCCTTGGGTGTGTGAATAATTCTCTGCTAAGCCGCAATTTGTTTAATAGGCGAGATGTATGCAGCCATCCACAATAAAGCAGGTCACTCATGCTCAGTACTAAAGCCTTCCGCTCTGTGTGCATAAAAGCATATCTTCGGGGTTAGCCACTTTCAAGGGTGTGTATTGTCTGCAAAGATTTTATTTCCGATCCTATGGTTCTAATGAAAGCCCTGGTCCCTCCATGCTTTCGGTCAGTGACTCATCAGTATTATTTTAAAATCAGAATGGATGTGGTTAAATTAGGGATCTGCATATACAGCAATTCCATGATGTGTATCTATTACTGGAATCATAAGTGTGATAAGAGACCAGTCTGATAAAAGAGCAGGGATGTCATGGAGAAAATCCTATTCCTTGCATCATTACATTTTGTTAACAGGGTGTAGTTTTACGCCAGCCTTTTTTCCTTCTCTCTATGTCTTTAACTGTTGACAGACACACCTGGCAAAAACTGAAAATGTGTAGAACAGCGGTATTCACCTGTCATGTTTAAATATGACCTTTCATTTCACTTTAGAGAAGAATGAGTAATAAAGTGGAAAGAGGGTGAAATGGGGTCATAGATAAACTAAGCAACAACCCCATTGTGCTGTAAAATTCTTTTCACTTTTTTGCCCATGTTAATAGGCTTTTATTTAGATGCGACGCCACCCTGAGACGCTGCTGAAAACATGTACGCCATATACATAAGTACAAAGATTTGGGGCCTTTTTGGGTGGTGATGGGGTAAAAGAGGTGCCCTTCTCCAGAGGCATAACGTGAACATCCTAGACCCGAGTGTGAAATATTTAAGAGTTCTCCACCTATCAAGCATGTGACTACCACCTATGCAACCTTGTAAGTATACTCCTGGATAGTGTTGATCGATTTAATCGAGTTCGCCAAAAATTGAGATTGAGTCGATTTTCGATTTTTAGAAAATCATTTCGATTTTTCGATTCGATCGTCATTTCGCGTGAAAGTCAATGCACATTGAAAATGGCGTGGCGCATCGATCGCGGTTTTTTACCCAGAAAATCTGAAAGATTGAGATTGAGAAAACTGTAAAAATCGACTCCATCTTGATTTTTGGAAAATCGATCATCTCTACTCCTGGACTCCACCTTCTAACCAGTTAGATGCCATGGTTACTATAATTGCAGCATCTCAGGGGTTGGATAGCTGAAAATAGAATCATTTCTGATCCTGGCCATTGTTGCAGATTATCAGCTGCTCTGTTCCCATTACATTCATACATTGTTTGGCTTTAACTAACTGGTTCCAGCACTGTATGCAGATAGTACCAAGGGATTTAAATGGTCAACTCATTATAATTTTGCCACTGAGGACAGAAGTGCCAGATGTTTCTTTCCAACTATGTCCCTTTTTTGACCATTCCACAAAATTGTTAATAATGCAGTTGTTCTGGATAGGTGAGTCCATCACAGGTTTCCTCCATCTGATAGCAAAGGTAATGGGACCAACTAGGTCTTGGCGCCCTTTTATAAGGGTTTGATAACAGACAATAAACCTGCCTCTATAGTATGTGTCATGTTCTGGTGCAAATCAAGGACAGCATTTTTTTTTTCGCCAGATACAAGAGATGGCAGAAAAAACAATGGCTTATTAAGTTGTGTTTGTAAAGTTATGGATAGTTGGAGACCTTGTAATGCATGCACCAAAACATTATGTACAAATATAAATTGAAGCAGTGCGTTGCTAGAAGTTGAATGTTTTTGCCACTAGAGTGTGACATCAGGGAAGAGGTCTTTCTCTGCTGTGCAGTATGTCAAAAACCTAGAGAAGGAATTGGTTGGAACTGGGGAGAAATTCAACTTCACTTCTGACCTTTGAGCTAATTAGGATTATTGCAAGCCATGTGGGAGAACTTCCCTCTAGATGTAGGCTATTCAGACAGGGCTCCCAGCTTTAGGAAGAATAGTTGTGTCCATCTTGTGTGAGCCCAGACCAGTAGTATCGTCGGATGTCAGTGTGCAATCCAAGTATGTATGCACCAGCTATCGCTGTTGTGTTTATGTTAAACATATTTTTTTTATGAATTAATTAATTAATTTTATTAGAATGTTTTTACATTTTCCATATCACTATCAATATTAAAAGAGAAATCCTGCAGTTTTCACTTTTGTCACTAGACCTAGTAAGAGTCTGACACTTCCTGTTCTATAGAGAAAATTTCTCAGCAATCTTCTCATTATCAGCACAGGCAACTCACAGACAACTCCCCCTCAATACACACTGACTTCTTCCCAGGTCACAGAGCATGGATAGAAATCTCTCCTATAGAAGGCAATGGGTCTGCTCCTGTTCACAGGCTCATATGTCCATGCAGCAGCTGTAAAGGATCTATCAAAATGCTGTTAAAAGCAGCTCAGACAAGATGGCTGCCCCAATAATCATATAAAGGGAACAGAACTAGAATATTTACAAATACAAAATAAAAATGGCTAAGAAGAAAAAAAATGTGTATAAGTATCTTGTTTTAAATAGTAAAAAAAAAAAAAAAAAGTTCCCTTTAAGGCTTAGAGATGCAGAGTTTCCTAGGTACAGTGATGTTGGTCCCAGAGCACTGTTTGAAATAAAAGGGGAGCACTGATTGGTGATTGGTTGCTATGGGCAACAAAGAAAGTCTTAGACCTAGTTGGTTTTCATACATGTTCCACAATGTCTTTTTAAGAGAATAACAAGTTGGTAGCTTTCTGCTCTCTGAAACTGCTACATGGGTTCTCTGATATAAAGCACTATCATTTTAAGCTTTAATCATTGCCACGCAGCTTCTTGTCATTAGGTGGCTGGCGCCATCTGTTTCTGCTTTGGGGCCCTATGAATGCTAGTTACGATTAGACTAGAGAAAAATACCAATAATGGACCTGTAGCTGTATGACAGTGGAAGTGCATTATTTGTAGACTAATAGGGAAGTTCATTTATAAGTGTTGGGCCTGTAAACAAATTGTAGTTAATACTGTTTTCATTAGATACTAATGAGTATTGAAAAAATTAAATGTAATCTGTGAAGTTCACCAAATAAGTAATTAATATAAAATATAGAGGAGGCTTGGTAATAAGGTTATTGATTTGCAATGTGGTTTATTAGTATTTACTTTGTAGCATATAAATATGCTGTGAACTTAAATGCATTTATTTGTAAGCTGTAATTTACCATGTAAGACTACACACACTATGAGCAAGATAATTGAGTGATTTTATCCGACTGCAGTAGACAGTGATTGGGCACAAGGTCCATTTCTGGGAGGTCATTGCTACCTAGTATCTCTTCCCCATCCCAGTATCTTATGATGTTTAGTGTCTTTGCTTGAAAATGTCGCTAATCAAGGGCTGAATCATAGCAGTTAACAACCTGGGTGAATAAACTTCATGATGTTTGGATTTATTGTGGTGTTGCTCCTACTCTTTTCCTTCTGTATTTGGTTGGGGCTTTTGAGTCCAGCCCAGGAAGCATGTACACATAAAGGAAAAAGTACACTTTAGCCCACAAAAAATGCACCATCACTCGGATCCATAGGTGGAAGTATAAAAATGTTATAGGTCACAGAAAATGGTGTGCTGTAGCGCACCATTAGAAAGCACATCTTGTCCTGCAAAATAAATAACGGCTCTCATTATATTATTATTATTACGTATATGTAAAAAAAACCATTTGAATTGCATCTGAATATTTGAAACGTTTTCCCACAAAAATTAGGTTGCTGACCTTGGGGTACAGGTATGTTTTACTTCCGTCTTTTAAGACATCTATATGAATGACTGGATTCGATGAACCACCCAAAGTCATCCTATGTCAATAGGTTCCTATATAGTGATGAGCGGTTACGTCGACTATCGTCATCGGGTCGATAGTCGATATCGGCAATTATCAAAACGATTTCCGATAGTCGATAATAGATTGTCGCCGATGACCATTAAAGTCTATAAGAGAGAAACAACACCTTCATTATTACACCCAAAAAAGGGATGGGGGAAGCGGAATTAACATCCACAACAGTGAAATGGATACGTTCTACATCTCTGGCAAAAACACTTAGGTTTAAAAGCACAGAAAAGAAGTCACAGATCATTCACTATCCCTGTCTTGTACCACAGCATGACCCTTAAACCCGCATCACCCACAAATTAAAAAGTGCCGGAAGGCAGTATGATTTGAACCATCATTTTACTTGAACTGGACATTGACTATACCTGTTCTGGAATGCAGCATGACCCTTAAACCTATCTGACCCACAGATTAAAAAAAATGCGGAAAAAAGGAGTCTTTCACCCCAAATTTTTGTTGAACTGGACATAGACTATCCCTGTCCTGGGCCACAGCATGAGCCCCAGATTTAAAAAGTGCCGGAAAAAGGTGTCTTTCAATCACCATTTTTGTTTCACTGGACATTGACTATATCTGTCCTGGGCCACAGCATGAGCCCCAAACCTGCATGACCCCGCAGATTAAAAAGTGCCGGAAAAAGGAGTCTTTCAACCACCATTTCAGTTGAACTGGACATATACTGTCCCTGTCCTTGACCACAGCATGAGCCCCAAACCTGCATGACCCCCAGATTTAAAAAGTGCCAGAAAAAGGAGTCTTTCAACCACCATTTTAGTTGAACTGGACATGAACTATATCTGTTCTGTACCACAGTATGACCATTAAACCTGTCTGACCCACAGATTAAAAAGTGCCTGAAAAAGGAGTCTTTGAACCACCATTTTTTGTTTCACTGGACATAGACTATTCCTGTCCTGGGCCACAGCATGAGCCCCAAACCTGCATGACTCCCAGATATAAAAAGTGCCGGAAAAAAGGTGTCTTTCAACCACCATTTAGTTGAAATGGACATTGACTATATCTGTCCTGGGCCCAGCATGAGCCCCAAACCTGCATGACTCCCAGGTTAAAAAGTGCCGGAAAAAGGAGTCTTTCAACCACCATTTTAGTTGAAATGGACATTACTGTCCCTGTCCCGGACCCCAGTATGAGCCACAAACCTGCATGACCGCCAGATTTAAAAAGTGCCAGAAAAAGGAGTCTTTCAACAACCATTTTAGTTGAACTGGACATTGACTATATCTGTTCTGTACCACAGTATGAGCATTAAACCTGTCTGACCCACAGATTAAAAAGTGCCCGAGAAAGAGTCTTGAACCACCATTTTGTTTCAATGGACATAGACTATTCCTTTTCCTGGGCCACAGCATGAGCCCCAAACCTGCATGACCCCAGATATAGAAAAGTGCCGGAAAAAGGTGTTTTTTCAACCACCATTTTAGTTTGAAACTGGCATTGACTATACCTGTCCTGGGGGAACCTACATCTGTTCAAGTCTTCCTGTACCCCTTGTACAATTTTAGAGGAATATTTGTAACAGTATTTTGTGCATGCCCGTTTTTAGTAGTTTAATTCTAAGGAAAACACATTTTTTAAAAAAGGATGTAATCCCCCCACATCTTTGTTTCTCTTTTTTTTTAAATGTATTAAATGGGTTGTCTCACTACAGGGATTGCTAGCTATGTTAAGATCTTGCAAAAACAAGTCATTTTGCAATTTTGTGTCCAATTAACGTGTCCTACTATTCCTGTTTCTAGCAGCACCATCACCCTTGAGCCAAATCTTGACAATTGTTTAAATACAAATGTCTGTTAGAAACCACATTTTTTACAATAGGACCTGTAGTATAGCGGCATTTCACAGCAACATGCCCCCAAAAATTCAAAACATGACCCTTGAGCCACTTTTGACAATTGTGAAGAACACATGTCTGTTAGAAACAACATTTTTTTTAGAATAAAACCTGTAGTATTGCTGCATTTCAAAGCAGCAGGGCCCAAAAAATTATAAAAATTAAACTTCTCAGCCACGGATAAAAATTGTGAGGGAGAAATGCCACTTAGAAGCCACATTTCTGTTCCAAAGGAAAATGATTCTAGCTGTATCTCACAGCACCATGACCCCAAAAAAATTATAAAAATGACTTATAAGCCACTGTTAAAAATTGTGAGGGAGAAATGCCACTTAGATGCCACATTTCTGTTCCAAAGGACCATGATTATAGCTGTATCTCACAGCACCATGACCCCAAAACCGCTGACAATGCGAAAAAATTCTAAAGATGAAGTGAGTAAATGGAACACGGTTTTGTCATGAAATCTTGCTGCAGGGGCGGCGCTAGGCAGTATGATCCGGGGCACAAGCCCCGGATCATACTGTCTGTGCCCCGAGTCTCGCCGGGCTCCAGGAGCTCCTGGAGTGCAGACAGTCTCTTAGGCTGCACGTACATACTTGCAATGCTCTAGAAACGTCAGGGAGAGTATAACAGAGTGATCTCCCGACTCCCGGAGAGCTGCTGAATGTCCCGCACGGGCTGCTGCTGCTACAAGTGTTCATCTCGCTGAGGAGTTTAACCCCGCCCCCAAGTCAGGAAGAGAGGAAACCCTGAGCCTGTAACAAGCAGCAGAGCAGCACAGCTCTCCTCTGCTATCAGAGTTGCTCATAGATTGTGAAGGGCTTCCCACAGCAGCTCAGTAGAGCTGACTCCATAGACAGTGAGCAGCTCAGTAAGAAGAGCAGAGGGGAGAAAAATGCTCCTACCGAGGTGCTGACTGTGGGGGAGGGGAGAGGTGCTGACTGTGGGTGGCCCAGGAGGAGAGGGGAGAGTGCACGCTGAGTGGTCTTGTAAGAGTAGTGGTGCTGAGAGAAAGAGGGGAAGTGCTGCTGTGGGGGTGAGGAGTTTAGATGATGGGGAAACATGAAGGACAAAATGAGAGGGGAGCTTTACAAGTGAAGCAAGTGAGGGTGCTGTAAGAGCAAAGGTGGGAGAGTGGTGCTGCAGGGAGAAGAGCTGTAGGGATGATGGTGTGGTGCTGCAGGGAGAAGAGCTGTAGGGATGATGGTGTGGTGCTGCAGGGAGAAGAGCTGTAGGGATGATGGGGGTGCTGCAGGGAGAAGAGCTGTAGGGATGATGGGGGTGCTGCAGGGAGAAGAACTGGGGCTGTAGGGATGATGGTGTGGTGCTGCAGGGAGAAGAGCTGTAGGGATGATGGTGTGGTGCTGCAGGGAGAAGAGCTGTAGGGATGATGGTGTGGTGCTGCAGGGAGAAGAGCTGGGGCTGTAGGGATGATGGTGTGGTGCTGCAGGGAGAAGAGCTGGAGCTGTAGGGATGATGGTGTGGTGCTGCAGGGAGAAGAGCTGGGGCTGTAGGGATGATGGTGTGGTGCTGCAGGGAGAAGATGGAGGGATGATGGGGGGTGTGCGGGGAAAGAAGAGCTGGGGCTGTAGGGATGATGGTGTGGTGCTGCAGGGAGAAGAGCTGGGGCTGTAGGGATGATGGGGGTGCTGCAGGGAGAAGAGCTGTAGGGATGATGGGGGTGCTGCAGGGAGAAAAACTGGGGCTGTAGGGATGATGGTGTGGTGCTGCAGGGAGAAGAGCTGGGGCTGTAGGGATGATGGTGTGGTGCTGCAGGGAGAAGAGCTGGGGCTGTAGGGATGATGGTGTGGTGCTGCAGGGAGAAGAGCTGGAGGGATGATGGGGGTGCTGCAGGGAGAAGAGCTGTAAGGAGGATGGGGGTGCTGCAGGGAGAAGAGCTGGGGCTGTAGGGATGAGGGTGTGGTGCTGCAGGGAGAAGAAATGGAGCTGTAGGGATGATGGGGTGCTGTAGGGAGAAGAGCTGTAGGGATGATGGGGGTGCTGCAGGGAGAAGAGCTGGGGCTGTAGGGATGATGGTGTGGTGCTGCAGGGAGAAGAGCTGTAGGAATGATGGTGTGGTGCTGCAGGGAGAAGAGCTGTAGGAATGATGGTTTGGTGCTGCAGGGAGAAGAACTGGGGCTTTTGGGCGGATGAGGTGTGGTGCTGCAGGGAGAAGAGCTGTAGGGATGATGGGGGTGCTGCAGGGAGAAGAGTTGGGGCTGTAGGGATGATGGTGTGGTGCTGCAGGGAGAAGAGTTGGGGCTGTAGGGATGATGGAGTGCTGCAGGGAGAAGAGCTGTAGGGATGATCGGGTGCTGCAGGGAGAAGAGCTGTAGGGATGATGGTGTTGTGTGCTGCAGGGAGAAGAGCTGAAGGAATGATGGTTTGGTGCTGAGGGAGAAAAAACTGGGGCTGTAGGGATGATGGTGTGGTGCTGCAGGGAGAAGAGCTGTAGGGATGATGGGGTGCTGCAGGGAGAAGAGCTGGGGCTGTAGGGATGATGGTGTGGTGCTGCAGGGAGAAGAGCTGTAGGGATGATGGGGGTGCTGCAGGGAGAAGAGCTGGGGCTGTAGGGATGATGGTGTGGTGCTGCAGGGAGAAGAGCTGTAGGGATGATGGTTTGGTGCTGCAGGGAGAAGAGCTGGGGCTGTAGGGATGATGGTGTGGTGCTGCAAGGATAAGAGCTGTAGGGATGATGGGGGTGCTGCAGGGAGACGAGCTGGGGCTGTAGGGATGATGGTGTGGTGCTGCAGGGGGAAGAGCTGTGGGATGATGGGGTGCTGCAGGGAGAAGAGCTGGGGCTGTAGGGATGTTGGGGTGGTGCTGCAGGGAGAAGAGATGGAGCTGTAGGGATGATGGTGTGGTGCTGCAGGGAGAAGAGCTGGGGCTGTAGGGATGATGGTGTGGTGCTGCAGGGAGAAGAGCTGTAGGGATGATGGGGGTGCTGCAGGGAGAAAATCTGGGGCTGTAGGGATGATGGTGTGGTGCTGCAGGGAGAAGAGCTGTAGGGATGATGGTGTGGTGCGCGGGGAGAAGAGCTGGGGCTGTTAGGGGTGATGGTGTGGTGCTGCAGGGAGAAGAGCTGTAGGGATGATGGTGTGGTGCTGCAGGGAGAAGAGCTGGGGCTGTAGGGATGATGGTGTGGTGCTGCAGGGAGAAGAGCTGTAGGGATGATGGTGTGGTGCTGCAGGGAGAAGAGCTGTAGGGATGATGGGGGTGCTGCAGGGAGAAGAGCTGGGGCTGTAGGGATGATGGTGTGGTGCTGCAGGGAGAAGAGCTGGGGCTGTAGGGATGATGGTGTGGTGCTGCAGGGAGAAGAGATGGAGCTGTAGGGATGATGGGTAGCTGCAGGGAGAAGAGCTGGGGCTGTAGGGATGACGGTGTGGTGCTGCAGGGAGAAGAGCTGTAGGGATGATGGGGGTGCTGCAGGGAGAAGAACTGGGGGCTGTAGGGATGATGGTGTGGTGCTGCAGGGAGAAGAGCTGGGGCATTAGGGAGGCTGGTGTGGTGCTGCAGGGCGAAGTGCTGGGGCTGTAGGGATGACGGGGGGTGCTGCAGGGAGAAGAGCTGTAGGGATGATGGGGTGCTGCAGGGAGAAGAACTGGGACGGTAGGGATGATGGGGTGTGGTGCTGCAGGGAGAAGAGCTGTGGCTGTAGGGATGATGGTGTGGTGCTGCAGGGAGAAGAGCTGTAGGGATGATGGTGTGGTGCTGCAGGGAGAAGAGATGGAGGGATGATGGGGGTGCTGCAGGGAGAAGAGCTGGGGCTGTAGGGATGATGGGGGTGCTGCAGGGAGAAGAGCTGTAGGGATGATGGGGGTGCTGCAGGGAGAAGAGCTGGGGCTGTAGGGATGATGGTGTGGTGCTGCAGGGAGAAGAGCTGGGGCTGTAGGGATGATGGTGTGGTGCTGCAGGGAGAAGAGCTGGGGCTGTAGGGATGATGGGGGTGCTGCAGGGAGAAGAGCTGTAGGGATGATGGGGGTGCTGCAGGGAGAAGAGCTGGGGCTGTAGGGATGATGGTGTGGTGCTGCAGGGAGAAGAGCTGTAGGGATGATGGGGGTGCTGCAGGGAGAAGAGCTGGGGCTGTAGGGATGATGGTGTGGTGCTGCAGGGAGAAGAGCTGTAGGGATGATGATGTGGTGCTGCAGGGATAAGAGCTGTAGGGATGATGGGGGTGCTGCAGGGAGAAGAGCTGGGGCTGTAGGGGTGATGGTGTGGTGCTGCAGAGAAGAGATGGAGCTGTGGGGAGGTAGGGTTGATGGTGGAGGTAGTAGTGCAGAAGGAAGAAATGGAGCTGTGGGGAAGTAATGTAGACTGAAAAGATGCTGCTGAAAGTGGGACAGTGTGCTAAAAGGGAGGGAGAAAGGCTTGCTGGGGGCAGAAAAAGCCTCTGCACAAAGGTGCCACCTGGCGTAAAAACCGCTCTGGGTAACACATTTCATTTTGGACTTCACTTGTTTTAAATAATGCACATAAAGTCTGGCCTGCTGGCCAGTAATATTGGAGCAGTTGGTGACGAGTACTGCCATGCTGAATGTCACCTGCATGCAGTATAACCTTATACATAGGAGTTATAGCAGCAGCAGCCAGCAGCAATAGAAATGGCCCCTGCTATGAAAATAAGAAGACCTCAAGCTGTCGGACAACCCCAAAAATATCCCCTTTTTCTGTTTCCATGTGACTCAAACTGCTTGGCATTGCAAAGTATAGCTGTAAGGGCACTTTGTTGCCTGATTTTGACATTTTATTCATGTGAAGTTGCTTGGGATGCAAATAAGTTTGTTTTAGGCTATTTTTATTCATCAAGGAAAAAGGCATATATAGTAAACATATCAATAAGACATCCTACAAAGGACAAAATAGTGTTCCTTTGCTCTATGTATGTGTGTGTTGGGCTTGCCTTTCTCTTGACTATGTGTAATTAAAAAAAAAAAACAAAACAAAACACAATTTGGTGCAGAGTTGCCAGCCTGCCTATGCAGGGAAACTGATTGCAGGATGTGGTGGTCCTCACTATTGCTGGATGGGGTATCTGACATCCAGGAAAGCTGGGTGATGCCACATCTGCTATCAGCTTTTCTCCAGAACTGCTAGACTGTTGCGAAAAGGGATGTGTTTGATGTGAAAGAGGGGTGTGTCATGTACAATTCTGGGTGTGATTTATGCAAATCTCTAGAGCAGCACTCTAATGGGCTTCAACGCAAGATCTCCGATGGACACTTTCAAAAGTTGGCAAGTTATGAGCTGAGGACTTCCGCAGAGCAGAGTGCGAACGCTCCCTGCTCAACAAAGAACTCCAGTAAGCCACAGCACCGGCAATGTCAGTCTGTCATAACACCGCCACCGCGGTGTGATGACCTCATGCCGCCTGTGCTGGCAAGAAGACAGAGCCCCGCGGGAGCTTTGGGGCCTTAGGAAGGGTGGGTACTGGTATTTTTTATTTTAAATATGCCTATTACATGCATAACTATATACTGGGCCATATAACTAGCTATATCTGGGGGCCATGTAAAATACCTAGCCATATAAAAGGGGGCCATGTAACTACCTAGCCATATACTGGGGGCCATATCACCTTCCTAGCTATATACTGGGGCCATATTACCTACCTATACTGGGAGCCCTATTACCTGCCTAGCTATACTGGGGACCCTATTACCTACCTATACTGGAGGCCCTATTACCTATATACAGACTGGGGGACCCTATCATCTATATATCTACTGCGGAACATATAACCTTCATATACCTATATACCTACCTACCTTCCAAGGAAACCTACCTACCTACTGGGAGTGGGTCTAAAAGGAATCCCATCCCGCACAGCAGACAAACTGGTTATCATACTCCCAGTAGGTAGGTAGGTATATATGTGCTGGAAAAATGACGAGTCATGGCCGGGAGAAGTCATCATGGCGGTCTGGCCCGGATGAAGACGGGAAAGTGAACGAATCCGATCAAAAAGACATCTCCTGTGAGTCATTAAATGTAACTGCAGTGTGATCATTTATATTTCTGCAGAGCTTACATACAACTAGTATCTATATGAAAAATTAGTGACAGGGACAGAAGTTTTTTCCCTGTAAAAATACATGCCACAATTCACATTGTGGCGTGGGAAAAAAAACCGTGTGAAAACCCAGCCCAAGCAAAACCTAACACAAAGGGCTCGGGTCCCGGATGTTTTGGGACCCTAGCAACGCCCCTGCCTTGCTGTCTTTTACAGACTCCTCACAGCAAAACCAGCAAAATGAACTTTTGGGAACTGAGAATAAAAATTGCAGTAAGAAATGATCATTTTAAAAAAAAGTTTTCAAGAGGACCATTTCCGTTTGAAGGGAATGTGAAGTAGACCGGCAACTAATCGGTGACTCGGCAATTGGGGCCACAACATCATCAGAGAACCATTCCTGATTCATCTTGATGAAAGTCAAACGATCCACATTATCTGTGGGAAAGCCAGATGCGTTTGTCTGTAATGACTCCTCCAGCTGTGCTGAAGGTCCGCCCAGATATGACGCTGGCTGCTGGGCAGGGAAAAACACCTCTATGGCGTGGCGAGCAAGCTCGGGCCATTCATCCATTTTGGATACCCCGAAGTCTATTGGGTCCCGGGAAAACATACAAAAACCTCGGTGTTGAGACGGAGATAGGCGTGCCCGATGATCTTACGCTGGTCTCTGTGTGTTTGGATGTGTGCCCTGCATTACATGCGTTGGTGAGGTGGTTTAAAAAAAGATTTCCAGGGAGGTCACCCATTAGGCTTCAGCCACCTTGCCTGCTGCTGCCGCTACGGCTACTTGGCCCCTCTATGCTGTCACGTCGCTGACGTTGTTCCACCGTGACATTTGAAGAACGTGAAGCAGACGAAACAGATGTCTCCAGTTGATCAATCAGCAAGGTCTTCATTTTATTCTCTTTTTGAGCGGGTGGAAGGAAAGTGCTGAGTTTTGTTTTGTAGCGGGGATCCAGGAGGGTGGCCACCCAGTAACTGTTGTTCATTTTGATGGCCTTAATGCGAGGATCATGTTAGAGTAAATGGAGCATACAAGCACTCATGTGAGAGATAGAGCCTTGATTTCCCAAGCCTCTGGGTCGAGGGGCACTAGCACACTCCTCTTCTTCATCTTCCTCCTCCGCCTCAAGTCCAGACCCGGGTCGCACTTTAGAAATTTCTGGACGACAAGGTTCATGACATGTGCCAGGCAAGGGATGTGCTCGAGCTTACCGATCTTAAGGGCGGCCAGCAGAATTCGCCCGTTATCGCACACCACCTTGCCTGGCACAAGGTTCTTGTCACCCAGCCAGGCTCGGCCGAGCCTGAGAGCCACCGTCACCACCAGAGACATCCACCCAGCTCACCCACTGAGCTGTCACAGAGATATAGTGACCTTGGCCATGCTTACTAGTCCATGTGTCGGTGGTCAGATGGACTTTTCCGGACACAGATGCAGACAACGCACTTGAAATTTTAGATGACACGTGGCTGGCCAGGGCAGGGACGGCATTTCTGGCAAAGAAATGCCTGCTCAGCATCTGGTATTGGGGGCAGGCAAGGGCCATGACGTGGCGGAACCCATCTGTGTCCACCAGACGGAAAGGCAACATTTCCAAGGCCAAAAGCCTGGCAATGCCGACATTCAGGCTTTTGGCTTTGGGATGGTTTGGGATTTAAGAATAGCTGTGATTTGCCGTCTTTCACTAAAAAACTTTGAAAAACTCTTCCATACCTTTTTAAAAATTATATCTTTCTGAACATGGAGTGAAATTCAGGTGGTAAGCGTTCTTAAGGGCGGCCAGCAGATTTCGACCGTTATCACACACCACCTTGCCTGACACAACGGTCTTGTCACCCAGCCAGCGCTCGGTCTCATTGCGGAGAGCCATCCACAGCTCCTGACCTGTGTGTGGACGGTCTCCAAGACAGATTAATTTCAACACGGCCTGGTTTCTCTGGGCCCGTGATGCCACCAGAGGACCTTGGGGGAAAGAGCCCTGCACCATCCCTGCGGTTTTGAAGAGCGTGCGCCGAGCCTGAGAGCCACCGACACCACCAGAGACATCCACCCAGCTCACCCACTGAGCTGTCACAGAAATATAGCGGCCTTGGCCATGCTTACTAGTCCATGTGTCAGTGGTCAGATGGACTTTTCAGGACACAGATGCAGACAACGTACTTGAAATTTTAGATGACACGTGGCTGGCCAGGGCAGGGACCGCTTTTCTGGCAAAGAAATGCCTGCTCGGCATTTGGTATTGGGGGCAGGCAAGGGCCATGACGTGGCGGAACCCATCTGTGTCCACCAGACGGAAAGGCAACATTTCCAAGGCCAAAAGCCTGGCAATGCCGACATTCAGGCTTTTGGCTTTGGGATGGTTTGGGATTTAAGAATAGCTGTGATTTGCCGTCTTTCACTAAAAAACTTTGAAAAACTCTTCCATAACTTTTAAAAATTATATCTTTCTGAAACATGGAGCGAAATGCAGGTGGTAAGCGATCTTAGGGGCGGCCAGCAGATTTCGACCGTTATCGCACACCACCTTGCCTGACACAACGGTCTTGTCACCCAGCCAGCGCTCGGTTCTCATTGCGGAGAGCCGTCCACAGCTCCTGACTGTGTGTGGACGGTCTCCAAGACAGATTAATTGCAACCGGCCTGGTTTCTCTGTGCACGTGATACCACCAGAGGACCTTGGGGGAAAGAGCCCTGCACCATCCCTGCGGTTTTGAAGAGCGTGCGCCGAGCCTGAGAGCCACCGACACCACCAGAGACATCCACCCAGCTCACCCACTGAGCTGTCACAGAAATATAGCAGCCTTGGCCAAGCTTACTAGTCCATGTGTCAGTGGTCAGATGGACTATTCCGGACATAGATGCAGACAACGCGCTTGAAATTTTAGATGACACGTGGCTGGCCAGGGCAGGGACGACTTTTCTGGCAAAGAAATGCCTGCTCGGCATCTGGTATTGGGGGCAGGCAAGGGCCATGAAGTGGCGGAACCCATCTGTGTCCACCAGACGGAAAGGCAACATTTCCAAGGCCAAAAGCCGGGCAATGCCGAAATTCAGGCTTTTGGCTTTGGGATGGTTTGGGTTAAAGTGTTTCTTCTGCTCCCAAATCTGGAAGACAGAAGGCTAGCTGCTAGACTGGCCGCTGTACGGCGAGCAGGTCGTCAAACTGGTGGGAGAAGGGGTAGGATGTGTCTCTGGTGGTGCTGGTGGTATTTGGGCGACGGTGGAGGCTGAAAAGGAGACTGATCCCTGATCATGACTCTGAGAGACATGGGCAGCTGAGGAACGCTTGGTGGTGGTGGAGGAGAATGGAGGCGGAAACAGGGGGTGTGTGACAGTGGTTGGAAGCCCGGCAGCGGTCTGGCCTTTTTTGGCCAAGTGTTCCCTCCATTTCAACTCATGCATTGGCTGCATGTGACTAGACATGTTGGTGGTGGTTAACCACTTAAGATTCTTGCCTCTACTGATGCATTTACGGCAAAGGCGGCATATGACGTCGCTGGGTGAATCAGAGGCTTGCTCAAAGAAGGCCCAGGCTTGAGAGGTCCTATACCTTTTCGGCGGCAATAAGCGAGGAGCGGGGGTTCCGCTGACCGTGGCTGGCGGAATCATATCAGCGGACTTCTGCGACCGCCCTCTCCCTTTTTGAGGGGGGGACCCGTATTGACACTACCCATCGTCTTCTCCTCGTCCAGTGATGAAGTGCTCGCAAGCAAATTCTGCGGAAAAGACCACGTTGGATCCGCAATGTCGTCATCATCATCATCAACACAGGTGACTTCGTCGTCCTGACATTCTGCATCCAGGAGCTGCGGGCTACAAGCAAAAGGCACTGCAAGGCGTCGCCGACCGCCCGGGATTTTTGCCGATTGTCCGGTTTCCTTCTCCTCCTCTGATGGCATCAGTAACTGGGCGTCAGAGCAGACAAAATCATCATCTTTGGCTTCTTGATCTTTGGAAATGCCTTCTGACCCCAACCGCATTTTGTCATCAAAGAGGTCTGCAGAAAATAGATTATCCACAGTGGTGGGTACACGAGTTGACATTTGGGCTGCCTTCGCTTCATGTTGGATGGATGCTGATGATGCTGATGACGACATTTGTGGCTGTGACTGGGAGCACGAGGAGATAAGACTGCTGGATAAAGGTTGCATTAACCACTGGAGAACAGATTGGCGACGCTGTTCGTTACTGAGATTCACAGGACCCTGACCCAGCGATGACAGGCCTGACGGTCCTGCAACCGACGATCCGCTGGCATTCGTGTTGTCGCCAGAACTGGAAGGAGCACCTTCTCTCGTACCTCTTTCCTCCATGTCCTACCCCCTCTTTGCTCGCTTACCACCTGCATTTCGCTCCATGTTCAGAAAGATATAATTTTTAAAAAGCTATGGAAGAGTTTTTCACAGTCTCTTATTGAAAGACAGCAAATCACAGCTATTCTTAAATCCCTCTAATTTCCTACAGCCAACTAGGATTAGAAACTGAAATGTTTTTGCGAATACCTGTGAAATGCGGTCTGGTGGAAGAACCGTAAGACAAATTCAACAGTGTTCTTCCTTCAGTCCCAGGGATTTACAACTGCCAGTAGGACTAGGAATTGATAGTTTTCAGCAAAATATCATACAAGTGCGCTATCTGCGCCAAAATGAGATTCACCGAGCGCAATAAAACTATTCAGAAGTTACACAGATGAGAAATTGCATCTTTTGCAGCAATGACAAACGAGAACAGTTACTAGAGAATTTTTCTATCAGAATTTTCGTATAGGGTGGCTATTTGATAAAAACTAGGTCCTCACCATGTGCAATAATTATATTTAAAAATTATACGGATAACAAACGGTGTTTTTTGCACCTATAAATATACCTGCGGTGACGACAAAATTGCTGCATTCCAATTTAAGTGCAAGGTGGCTCTATGAACAAAACTGGGCCGCACCAAAGTGAAAAAAACACCTATTTGAAATGTATACGGATAATAAAAGGCGTTTTTTGCACCTATAAATACATCTGTGGTGACTACAAAATTGCTGTATTCAAATTTAAGTGTAAGGTGGCTCTATGAACAAAACTGGGCCGCACCAAAGTGAAAAAAAAACCTAATTAAATCATGTACAGATAATAAAAGTTGAGTTTTGCACCTATCAAATACACCTTCAGTTACTAGAAAAGATCTGTATCCTAATATAAGTACAGCCTGCACAAACATACAGTAATATTTCACCAAAAACTGGCCAAAAACTGTTGATCAAAACCCCATTGCAATGCAGGGTCAAAGCAGAGTCTGGGCTGCACAATTATCCACTCTCCTTTCAAAAGCCTGCCTGCCTGCCAGCCTGTCTGTCTGTGTTCTACCTAAGTTCTAATGTTCACAGCTAAAAGCATAGTTGTCTGTGTGAACAAAGAGAACAGTTTCGCTGAGCTGTTTTGAGAGAGACCGAGCACACGTCCTGCTCTTATGATACACAGACACACACTGATCATGAACAGGAAGGGCTGTTCTATGTAAAACGAGGTCATGTGATTTTTCCAGCCAATCACAACCATACACATCCCAAACATGACGTCGCACACCCAGCTCACCCTGCTCTATTCTCTAAGCTGATTTGCTGGCCGCCAAAATGACAGGAAGCGCTGAAAATGACGATCAACATAAAAACCGTGCCGATTTCAACTTTGTCGATAATAATTGCTAAACACTATTCCTATATTGCCAATCAATAAGTCTATGTTATGTGTTTTTTATGGAGTATTAGTCCTGGAGCAGCTTTGTAATATTTGTGGAACATGTATTGTATAGTTTATATCACTTATAAATAGTGCAAGCCCCATAATATACAATTCTCTGTTTCATAGAAACTGATGTGAGATATAATCTCTGTACAGTCCTGCAGAATATGTTGATGTAATAAGGAACATAAATACATTAATGAATTCTGATAAAGTAACAGAGAACTGAAGGGTGTTACGTGTTGTGAGGGTAAATTGACACTGTATTTTTTGACATTCGTAAAACCCAATGATCAACAGGAAGTTAATGGAAAACTCCAGAATAACTGAGGTACCCAGAGAAAAAAAAAAATCCTGCCTCATGGCACCTCATAACAGTTTGTGTTGGCCTAGACAGTGAGAAGGTATACACCCTAATTTTGTCAATTAATAACGTGATCTGGCTTATAAGTGTATTCTCAATGCATTAATTAGCATTAATCATGTAGGCAAAGGTAAATAAACATTGTTAATATGTACTATCTGTTCTACTTTTGCTTTATTTCAAAGATACAGCAGGATATCTATCCCGTTTGTTTACAGATGGTTTACTAGCTTCTAGGGAACTGGTGTAGGAATTAACTTAAGAGCAGAATCTAGGAGATTCAATTTTAACCTTATTCCCCAACAAGGAAGTTTGAACTTTCTCACAGGTAATCCCTGGGTTGCTTCACTTGAAGTAGTCTCAGTAAGCAACCTGTTACGAGTCGCCCTGCAGACAAAATGTCGGGCCACAGGCGCACTCTTACCCCCTCTGCCCGTACGCTGCTGGAGACGAGTGGCGCCGCGGTCCACATGTCGGGCTGTGGGGCGAATCGTATTAGCAGCGGCTTCCCACCCAGTTCCTCCACACTCTCCTGTCGGTCGTTGCATGCGTCCCTGCCTCCTTGGGCATGCCTGTGCTTACTCACTGAGATTTAATGGGCCAGTACACCGGTAATTGGTTATTACCAGGCGCTGACCATATATATCCGGGACGCTTCCGCCACTTCCCCAATGGATCTATAGTTCCTTGTGCCTACAGTGAACAGCATTCCAGAGAGTTCAATTGCTACATTGTGTACTGTACCTATTGAATCTGTCCCTCGACCATGAAACTTTGCCTAAACTTCCTGCCTGTCCCCAACTTCGAGCCAGCCTAGTGATTTTGTATAACGCAACACCTCGGCCACTACTGCAGGCAAATATTCAGGGATAGCGACCTGGGGGTTTATATGCTACAGCAAGTCCAACCCGCTTTGTGGTGGGCTCTGGTGAAAACCAGTGGCCCATTAGCCTATGCTCCCTGGTGCGGCTTACACCATCGCCTGCAGTGGTACAAGGATCCACTACCCCAGTTTTACCAAAAACAATGAAGGGGTTTAAATGCACCAATTCCTGGTACCAAGATGGAAGGACTATGAGACAAGCAAAGGTCGAGGTGGGTGGAAGTCTCTCACTATGTCAGTCTAGACCATTTGCTTGGAATATAGATTGATTGCACTAGGGCATCCAAGCAGGATGTCAGGGCAAGCAGAAAAAAAAAACAAAAAATATAATTCTGAAATTAGCCAGATTAATACCATAAGCAAATTGATAGTCTCCTTAGCACACTATAGGAAACAAAGGACCTTATTGCTTGGAACCAGAGCTGAGGGCTAAACGCTACTGAAGACAGGTCTGTGTAGCATTATGGTACCCATCCTACCCTTTCTTCCTGGAGCCAACAAGAACATGGAATCTGCAAATTAAAGCAGGGCCCGTGATATACTCAACTGACTTTAGACCACCTAAAGGTTTAAAAACCCTTGCTAGAAAATTTTTTCCCTATAGATTTCTTAATATATCGCATGGCAGTAAAGGGTGAAGGAGAAGCTGCAGGAAACCTGGAAGAATGTAGTAAGGCAAAGCTGAAAGCAAATGGGATTAATTTGCTTCAGAACAGTGTGGGGTCTCAAGACGGATGTACTTCAAAGACAGCAAAACTTTATATAGAGGCAGAAAATGCCAAAAAATGTTACAGCATCCAACTGGGTTTCCATATACATACATACCAAAGGAAAGCAGTACTTGGTTCATTTAAACCAATGGGGTGCCACTGATATGTACCTTGATCAGAGGTCCAAGGGTCATATCAGAAAAGTAATCACAGTGATCACAAATGACTAAATTGTTGGTGATGTGCATTCATGAATGTCCACAGCAACATTACAGTTTTCCGATGGAGCTTTTCTTTCCATAGGCATTCAACATGAAAGAAGCAAGATTTTAATCCTCAGAAGGGTCTTTCTCAAGCAAATACAATAAGTGTACATGAGATTAACTTAAAGGACTATTAATAATCAACTACCGGACAGCAATAATCCACCCATACAATGTGTAGGCAATACATAAATAGAATGTTCATGCCAATATTACCTTCTAGATAATTATATTTATTCTTATGTGACTCAAAATAAAAAGGCACATATATATTTTAAGATTCTAAAACGAGGAGGCTTTCGGACATGTCTCTTAATCATGTTCATGTATCTTAGGACTCCAGACCATCTGAATGCTTATGGATCCAATATAACCTATTAAAGGGACTGCATCCTGGTTTCCTAGTGACCATGATCAGCTTAATGACATCCTAGTAACTTTAAAAAAAAAATAGATCGATCCCTACATACATTGGGAGATTGTTCCCTTTGGACTTCAACTACTTTAAAGCAATTATTTATAGCAGTGATCACCAAGCTCAGCCAGTATCATTGTTACTATATGTGTGAAGGGTATATATTAACATTATATCAATAGTGCAATTGGGATGCAGTCACCAGCTCCATGGTGAGAGATTAGAAAATAGGGGAATACCACTATGTGTGCTTTGATTCTTCGTACTATAACTGTACACTTTCTGTAATGAGGCAGTTAATCATTACTATACCATAGGACACATGTTCCTCTCGTTGGTAGTCCCCATCCCAAAAAAATGACAACTGCGGCAAACTTCTCAATTATACATACAATATATAATGATATGATGATAATGTTACACATTATGGTTTATGTCTACTAAATTATAATCAAATTACAGATCAGCTGACACTATATCACCTAAAATATGAATAGAACTAATAAATATCTAAAACTAAAGAATATACTGTATACAGAGCAATCCTCAAGTGAATCATCAACGATTGCCATTATGGACAGGCCCTTCATTAGCACAATTCCCACGTTTTACTAGATCCATAATAGGTTTCTTCAAATGATTGTGACTTCCACCATGTGTCAGACACGTCTTTAGCTGGAGTCATAATTGATTAAGATGGTGAGAACACAGGACTGGAAGATCTATAGAGAAAGAGCTGATTTTTGAGACACCATAAGATGGAAATAGAACAAACTAACAGTGAAGCGGTTTAGGACTATGAGTGATTCTGAGAATGTTTTAAGTTGGCAATTCTTATCATATGCCTTTCAAGATAGTAGTTAAAAAGGATGAAGATATAAACCACAAAGGAGATGAGGTAGGAGACAACTATACAACTTACGTTTTACTTCTGGACCTTCCTTGGGATCTTTTTTAGACAAGAAAACTGTCAGGGAACCATCCCCGTTTGAGAGTCAACGGCCTGACTTGAGGGTGTATTCATGTATTCGTTGCTCACCCCCTAGGGATATGTAAGGTCATCCAGATGCTATTTCACAGTAAAACCCTGCCCACACAGGCACAGGAAGACCCAAGGAGTGTGCAAGGATACATCACTCACCCACAACCTTGAACGGCTGAGAGATCTGTTTACCCACACCGGTGAAGCAGAACGCTGTCAGCCCGGTACACTGCCACAAGTTCCTTGCTAGATATAAGCCTGGCCCATTACAGGATTATATCGGGCCGTTTCTGCCCCAGTAGCATAATATTTGAGACCGAGAAGATGGGCATTGAGGTTCATGGATCAAGACAAAAGAACAGCTCAGGATAAAATTTTATATATTTAATCACCTTTGTTGAAACAAGTGTACTCTGCGTCCATTTTGTCTGCGTTGCTTAAGCTGGATTCTTAGTAAGCCATAAAGAGTCCATTTTTAATGGCCTCAGCGTCTTTCAGAACAAGTACATTCTGAAGGTAGTTTTCTTGCAAAAGCTGTGCATTCCAAGTGTATAATTTCTGAATTAACTGGTCACCTTCAGCGCACGCTAAACCAACAATACATACATAGGAGATTGTCATGTCAGAGGAAATGCATGGGCCCGACTTCATCAACCCACTGCCCTGCTACTTGGGGGCGCCCTAAATACAACTCCCCCTGGATAAAAACCCAATGCTGCTAGGTGGGGCCCCCGGGGGGGCTAATCAGACAGTCCGGGTCGATAAAAGGACAAGCATCAAAGCATGAATCAGGAAACCAGGGGAAAAACAGGACAACCAAGGGTCCAAAAAAAGGAGGTAACTAATACAAAATCAGAGGGCAGAACAAATCGAGGACAAGCGAAAATCGGAAAAAGGAGTAAAAAAAGCAAAAAACCCGGGAAACAGGAAAGCACAAGGGTTTCCTTTTCCCCCGGGAAATACTCCCCGGAAAGAGGGTTTAAATGAGGCACCCAGGCCCAACTCCAGCAGCCAATTGGTGCGGTCTCTGGGCGAGACACACCCTCTGACCTGATTAGAAGCCGAGCTATCACTTCTACTCATCAGCCTCTCTCCTGGTGTGTCAAAAGACAAGGGGTTAGCCCCTGCAGCCTTGTTTTCTCCAGAGCAGAAACGTGTGCCATGACAAAGATACAGATAAACATATACTGGTGAGAGGTGCAAATACATATAGGGTATAAATACAAGCAAATGAAGCGCAAGCTGTCAAGTTTTCCTGAGGGAAGCTCATGCAGGGAAAACCCTGGGGGGAGGGTGGCCCCCTGGTTTTTTTGGTGCTTGGGCTAAGGGTGGGGGAATTGTTCTAACGAATGGAATTCCTTTTGAATTTTAGGAAAAAATTTCGGTTCTGAACGAAGTCAAAGTTTGGGGGGGACTTCGGGTGAACAAAGGGTCCCCTTTTCTTTGTTTAAAATGGCTGCGAGACATGGCGTAAAGGGGGCAAAGCATTTGGGGGAGGAAAAAAAGGGCCATAGCCTTTGAATGACGGGGTGAAGAGAGGGAACCCAATGGGAAAAACCGGCGGGAATCTGTGACGTCCCCCGCACTATAAAAGTCCGGGCGTGACTTTGGGGAAACCTCATACCGCTTTATTTCTGATCGGGGAAGGTGTCCCGGGCGGCGGTTGTTACTGAAGAATGATTTTTTTACAGCGATTTTTGTGGGGTGTTTCAGCTTGTATCAGAGACTGTTTTTTCTTAAAACTTTTCTATTTGTGATTTTTTTTTTGGGTATTGGATCCCGAAAATTTCCAGTGTGCGTCCACTGCCCGCTGGGGATTTACAAATTTAAAAACCTATCTGCTCCAAGCACATTGAATATCCAAGGGGGATTAAGCCAAATTCCTGTTGTTTTTCATTTAAAGAAAAAAGCGTTTTTTCAATACAAATATCACTTCATTTTTTGGTGCTCAATTGTTTGGCGCAATTTAAACCAGGGGTTAAAAAAAGCCTTGTTATTTTAGCTTTAGTGACTCCAAAAAACCCTCATTTTCAACGCCAAAATATTTTTACATTTTTTTGTAGCCCTAATTCACGAAAGAAGGTTAATTTTAAAAATTTTATTCTTGGGTTTTTAGCGTAAAAAACAGCCAAATTTTAAAATGCTACAAAAAATACTATTTGTTTTGGGGGCTCAAAATTTTTTTTGGGGCCAAATTTTCATCCAGGGGTTAATTAAAAAAGGGTTTTTTTTCAGCTGTTTGGGGATCCCAAGGGGGACCGTATTTTCAACGCCCAAAATTTTTTATTTCATTTTTTTCCCCTTTTTGCTAATTCAACAAACCCAAGGTTAAATTTAAAAAATTTTATCTCTTGTTGGGGTAGCGTAAAAAACACGCCATTTTTAACATGCTACCCAAAACTATAGTTTGTGGTTTTCTCAAATTGGGTTTTGGGGCAATTTTTCATCCCGGGGTTTAAATTTAAACGTTGTTTTTTAGCTGTGGGATCCCAAGAAACCGTCCCTTTTTTAAAAGCCAAAATTTTATCCCTTTTTCCCGTAGCATTTTAAAAACACAAGGGGAAGGGGTTTAAATTTCAAATTTTTTTTCTTTTTTTGTTTGGGGTTAAAAAAAAACCGCATTGTAACATGTTACAAAAATACTAGTTTGTGGGGGCTCAATTCTTTGGGGCAAATTTTCATCCCGGGGGTTTTAAATTTAAACGTTGTTTTTTAGCTGTGGGGACTCCCAAGAAACCCTCTTTTTTACCGCCCAAAAAATATAATTTTTTCTGTGGCCTAATTCACAAGCAAAGGTTAATTAAATTTTATCTCTTGTTGTGTGGGTTTGAAAAAAACGCAATTGTAACACGCTCCAAAAGGGTAGGGTTTTTAGTTGCTCAAAATTTTTTTGCCCCAATTTACATCCAAGGGTTTTAATTTTAAAAGGGTTTTTTTTTCAGCTTTTGGTGTTCCCCAAAAAAAACGTCATTTTCAACGGGCAAAAAAATTTACATTTTTCCTGTAGGGATAATTCACAAGCGAAGGTTAATTACAATTTTTTATCTCTTTTTTTGTGTGGCGTTTAAAAAAAAATGCATTGTAACATGCTACAAAGCTACTGTTTTTGGTGGCTCAATTCTTTGGCGGAAATTTTCTCCAGGGGTTAATTTAGCGTTGTTTTTTTAGCTGTGGTGTTTCCCCAAAAAACCCTAATTTTACCGCCAAAATATACCTTTTTTTCCGAGATAAATTTACAAAGGGAAAGGGTTAAATTTCAATTTTTATCTCTTGTTGTTTTGGCGTTAAAAAAACACCGCCCCTTTTTAAAAATGTTTTCAAGCTACTGTTTGTTTGGGGGGCTCATTCTTTGGCGCAAAATTTTAAACCGGGGTTTAAATTTAAAGGGTTTTTTTTTAAACTGTGGGACTCCCAAAAAAACCGTCATTTTTTACCCCGCCCCAAAAAATATACATTTTTCCTGTGGCCAATTAAAGCAAAGGTTTAAATTTCAATTTTTTTCTCTTGTTTTTGTGGCGTTGGGAAAAAACGCAATTGTAACACGCTACAAAGCTAGTAGTTTTTTTGGGGGGGTCAATTCTTTTGCACAATTTACATTTCCGGGGGGTTTAAAATTTAACGTTGTTTTTCAGCTGTGGTGATCCCAAAACCATCATTTTTAACGGCAAAAAATTTTTTACATTTTTTCCCGTTGCATAATTCCAAAAGGGGAAGGTTAATTACAAATTTTTTCTCTTGTTTTGTGGCGTTTTTAAAAAAAAATTTATTTTAAATGCTACAAAGCTACTAGTTTGGGGGTGGCTCAATTCTTTGGCGCAATTTACTCCAGGGGGGTTTAAATTTAGCGGGTTGGGGGGGGGGGTTTTTTCAGCTGTGGTTTTCCCAAGAACCGTCATTTTCACCGCCAAAATATATACATTTTTCTGTAGCCTAATTTTACAAGCAAGGGGTTAAATTTTTAAATTTTTTTCCCTTGTTGTGTGGCGTAGAAAAAACGCAATTTGTAAACGCTACAAAGTTAGTTTGTTTTTGGTTGCTCAATTCTTTTTCACAATTTACATTTCCCGGGGGTTTAAATTAAAGCGTTGTTTTTCAGCTGTGGTGGGTCCTAAGAAAACCCTCTTTTTTAAAGCCAAAAATATATACATTTTTTTTGTAGCCCAATTTTAAAGCAAAGGGTTTAATTACAATTTTAAAATTTTTGTTGTGTGGGTTTAAAAAAAACCGATTGTAACACGCTCAAAGCTAAATAGTTTGTGGTGGGTCAATTCTTTGACGCAAATTTTCATCCAGGGGGTTTTTTAAGCGTTGTTTTTCAGGGTGTGGTGACTCCAAGAAACCATTATTTTCACCGCAAAAAAAAATATACATTTTTCCTGTGGCCTAATTTAAAAAGCAAAGGTTTAAATTCAAAATTTTTTTCTTGTTGTGTGGGGTAAAAAAAAACACGAATTGTAACCGCTACCAAAAACTAGTAGTTTGTGGTTGCTCAAATTTTTTGCGCAATTTACTTTCCCGGGGGGTTAAATTTAAAAGTCGTTCTTTCGGTTTTTCTCAGTAAAAAAAACTTTGTTTTTCCCCCGCCCAGAAGAAAATTTTATAGCATTAAATTTATTTCCGGAAAAGGTTTAATTAAACCGTTTGGGGCTTTTATATTCAATTTAAAAAACAAGGGTTTTTAAAAAGGCACATCAAATCAATTTTCCCGCCCATTTGTGGAGGGGGGAATTTTTTATCAAGGGTTACAAGCTTGTTATGGGTTCATTTGGCGTCCCAAAAACAAAGGGGGTGTTTATCATATTCATTTTTTTTTTTATTTAAACAGTGTCTGTACATTTTTGAACAAACAGTTTGTCAGACAAAGAGGGGGGCAGGCTCTTCACCTGCGGGTGGCAGTGGCACAAAACATTCCTGGGCCCCGGTCGCAGTTTCAAACAAGGGGGCGTCGCAGCGGGGGGCAATCGGTGAGGCCCCCAAATGGGCCCCTTTTCATTTAGCGGGCCGTTTTTTCTGACTAGCAAAACAAAAGGGGTTTTGAAATTTGGGTTGGGCTGGGGCTTTCCCCTTTTCCCCCCCAGATGACATCTGACAAAACCCCCGCCAAGAGTCGGTGGGGAAAGTAGAAACAACCCTTAGGTTTGGGATGGCCGGGGGGCGGGTCAGCAGGCCCTCACCTGTCATCAATCCGCTCTGTCCCCATCCGGTTCCCTCAGCCAGAGATTACTATGTGGTCTGGGCTCAGCGCCATATATAGCGAGGATGAAAAACAATTTGGAGGGAGGTCAGTCAGCAGCTATTGGCAGCGAAGAAGAATTGGGCAATATCCCATGTTTTGCAAGTAGGCGGCAAAGTATAGTTGTTGAGAGTGGCATGGGTGGGTCATGTTTGAGGGGGGGTCAGCCTCTGCATACCAAGAACGGTGATGAGACAGCAGTGGATGGAAACACAAAAGATGATGGATGTAGCCGTCCGCACTTGGGAGCCGGGTGAGGGCAAGGGGCTTCATCATCGTAAGGAGAAGAGGGCGTTCAGCTTGCGCATAGGCAGACGGCGCAGCCAGCAAGTGGTCGTGTGGCCGTGAGTCAGCAGGATTGCAGCAGTGTGAGGTGGGAGCCAAGCAGCAGGGGTAAAAAATCCGCTGCGCAGGTCCAAGAATGTAGCGGCACAGGGGCTCAGCGAGGCAGCGGTGCTGTAGTCACTCAGTGAGGAGCGTTGGCGGGTAAAATCCGATACTCGGACGGGGTGGCGTTCTTCTGCTGAGACCCACTGGAGGAGCCGAATATGGGTATATGTAGAATCTGTTAGCAGGAAAGTGATGCAGTGGCCAGGATGCTAACGTTGAGCACCCGGCCCTGTGTCAACACATGAGCGTAACCATCGGTGGCCTGTGAGAAAACGGGGCTCAGATGGTGGTGGTCCATTCTGCCGCCGCAGCAACAGGCAGCAGCGCCCCGTGGCACGAATGCCCATTGCAGCCAGTCAGGCTCCACCACCTCTGCAGAAGGGTGCTGTTTCACTTTGACCATCATCTCTGGTCAGATGCTCCTGCTCCTCGTACTCATGGCGCCAGCAGTCGTTCATACGAGGGGGTGGTGATTGCAAAGAGACAACAGTATGCGTCAACCTTCCTGGTGAGAAGCTGGACCGTCTCCTGTCCAAGTTGTTTGGTGCTGCAGTACCCCCCTTTCACAAATGGTGGACTCTGCACGTTCAGAGAACTATTGGCTTGTGCCGAGCCGAGATGGAGAGTTCAAAGCCATAATTTCTTCTCAAAAAGGCAGTACCAGCACTTCATAAATATGTAAAATAGAAGTGGGCCAGTCCTTGAGCTTATCGGTTTGTTCCAAGGTGCTCGCAGCGTGGAGTCTGGAGCTTCGAACATACGGTCAGGGCCAGTACATGTCCTGTACGGCCCTCTGGGTGAATGTGCTTTCCGGCCCAGGGCACACAACAACTTGGACAGGAGAGCGCTTCTCCTCCACGTTGTCAAAACTGCGGTTCTGAGCAATGTCCGCCTCCTCCTCCACCACCACCATCTCCAGCCTCCAACAAGTACTGTCCATCATACCTCATTGTAGGGACAGCGGTGTTCATGAAGTTTCTTACACTGGCTGCCCTAGCGAACATAAGTCACCACGGGGAGGAGCTGCTCCGCGTCATGCAGCAAGAAATCGATGTGTGGCTTTCTCCGCGGGCCAACTGCAAATCAGGATCCATTGGTGAGGACAATGGGAGGAACATGGTGTCTCGCGACTGACACCGAGGAGGGATGGTCCATGGCCTGCATGGCGCAATGTTCCAATCTGTTGTGAAAAGGTTCTGAAATCTTCCACCGGATCTTCAGAAGATTCTGAAAATGGCAGGAAACTGGCATGCCACTTCATCCATTCCTACAAAGCCAGGAACACCCTCCTCGAGTGGCACGGCAGAACGGCCTCCCAACACACTCTGATTGTGCGATGGTTTCCAACCCGTTGGAATCTCCAGCCTGTACATGTTGACCGACTGTATGAACAGAGAAAGGCCATTAACGATTTTTTGTTGATCCAGGTGGACAGGAGTACTCCTGTGTAACTTTGATGTTCAGCAGTGGCTAGCTCATGCGTGACACTGCGTTTGTTGAGGCCATTCAAGGATGGCCAGGTATTTGTCAGTCGCAGGACTAACGGATTGAATAACGTCATTCCACTGCTTAATGTCTGGAACAGATGCTGGAAAAATCTGTCTGGGCAGGGGGACTGGAGACGTGGCGAATAGATCTCGCGGCAAATGAGTTACCGGTGGGGACTGAAATGGAAGGAGGAGGAGGAGGAGGACATTGGAGCAGAGCATTGTCTGGTTTGACATGAGTGGATCCTTTCTACCCGAGTGACAAGAGAGGAGGAGCGAGCAGCTGGAGAAGTTAGATGGAGATGAGGAAGACGAGGCAGATGTCCGCAAGCCACTGTGGCAGTTTAAAGTGGAGATGGAGGCAGGGAGCCCCTCGGAGTCACTTGTGCCAGATAGCCCGCAGCATGCTGATTTGCCTGGCTAGTGACAGCCGAATAGTCAGTATCCGGCAGAGGGATGACTTCGCTACCGGTCCAAAATGGGAGCCTTTTTCCCAGCTGTTGAGAGGGAGGTCCAATCTCAAATTACTATAGGGAATTCCTCGTGTATGTCAGTTGGCGCTGCCCATGTGCGGCATCGTCCCTCCTCTGACGCGCTCACGTACTACTGCCGCGGCTGCCGGGGAAAGTGGGGGGTCGGTGCAGTTCCAGCTCCATCAGCAGCAAACCTAAGTCTGGAGATAAAATACTGATGAGCAGCTTCCTTATCGCCCTAGTGAGGAGGTCTGTCGCCAGCTGCGCAGCAGCAGGACCTGGAGCAGAACCTATACCAACAAAACCCCCCCCCCCAAAAAGTTTCTTGTATTGTAAGGCTAAAAATAGACAAGTCGTCCATCTAGTTCGCTGTTGTGCTAAGGGTTGATCAGAGGAAGGCAAAAAACCCAATGAGGTGTTGCAATTGCCTCATTTAGGGAAAATTTCCTTTTCCTGACTCCATTCTGGCAATCAGAAAATCCCTGGGATAAATGACCCCTCTCCTGAAATCCTTGTCAACTATAATTGTTATATTATTACGCTCCAGAAAATGCAATCCAAACCCTTTTTGAAACTCGGTTTATGTATTCTCCATGGTCCTGTCCCTCTGGCAGAGAATTCCTAGTCTCTACTGCTATTACAGTTAAGAATCACTTTCTATGTTTATGTAGAAACTTTGTTCTCAAGACGTAAAAGATTGCCCTTGTTTTAGATTCAGGCCCTGTGTATTAAATAATTCTTGGGAGAGATCTTTATATTGACCTTTGATGTATTTAATATTCATATTTATTATGTCCCCCCGAAGCTTCATTTTTCTCTTAACTAAATATCCTAATCTTGCCATCTGTCTGGTGTATGTAGTCCAACCGTCCTTTGGTTATTTTTGTTGCCCGCTTTGTACCTGTTCAAGCTCTTCAATGTCTTTCCTGTGCACTGGGTGCCCAAAATTGTACACATATTCCATGTGTGGTCTTAAACCAGTGGACTTGTATAATGGGAGAATTAATGTTCTCATCATGTGCATCTATGCCCCTTTTATATTGCACCCCATGTCTCTATGTGCTTTGGCTGTGCTGCCTCGACACTGGCTGCTACAATTAAGTTTACTGTCACCAGGATTCCCAAGTCTTCTCCCCCCCCCCCCCCCCCCCCCCCCCTTGTCACTTTTACCCAGTGTTTTTCATTTAACAGTATCATGTTATGGATTTCTCTTCCCCAAGTGCATAACCTTGCATTATCAGTGATAAACCTCATCTGCCATTTCCCCTGCCCAGGCCTCCAACTTATCCAGATGCCCTTTGTAAGTAAAACAAATTATCCTATATTGTGTTGGATTACTTTATCAGAGCTTAGTATCGTCTGCAAAGATCGATATTCTTTACTGTGTATTCCTGTGTAAGATCATTTAATGAAAATGTTAAAGAGGATAGGCCAATATGACCCTTGTTGTACACCACTTGTAACAGCGATCCAGTCTGGAGTATGTACCATTAATTACCTACCCTTTGTTTACTATCAGTGAGCCAGTTACTTACCCACTTGCACCACATTTTCCCCCAGGTGGTGGACTACTGGAAAGCACTCTGCACCCCAGTTTGAGATCCGCTGGTATACTGGGCAGCCAAACTGGTTGTGTTGGCCCGCAACTTGCCAAGTTTGCAGTGGATGAAGCTGTCCTGCCCGGCCAGTAGTGTGGCATCAGAGGGGTGTTTTAGTGCGGCGGGGGCCATGGTTACCCCGGGGAACCCGCTTGTCCACGGGGGAATGTGGAACGATGACCTTTGTGAGGGTGAAAACAGGCTGGATCGGCCCCGGGTTTCCACCACCAATGCCTTTAGGCTCAGCACATTCCCTTAGCCTACCCAATGTGAGGAAATGAGTTGGGGTTCAAACTACCCCCTTTACATTTCTGATGCCGCCCCCGCCCATGCCACAATTGCTGCATTTTTCTCCATCTCCCCAACCACCCACCAACTTATCCACCCACCTCCCCCCATTTGCCCGTCTGACCCAACCCCCCCGTGGGTGCTGCCCGTGATAACAGTGTATTGTCCCACTCGTGGCCTACTCCCGTTTTTGCCACCCCCAGAATGTATTGTGCCCCTGTCAGACCCCAGTGTGCTGTGGTGTGCCGGACCTACACATGTATTGTGCCACTGTCTGACTTCTCATGCACTTGATGCTGTGGCTGATGCCGTGACCTACACATCTGTCATTGTGTTACTGTCTGATCCTCCATAGCTTGCTGCTGTGGTGCTGCCGTGGGCCCCCCTACACACTGTCATGGTGCCATTGTCTGACCTCCATGCTGTGCTGTGGCTGCTGTCCTTGACCTACACACTGTGTCATTGTGCCACTCTGTGGCCAGATTCCTGTTTGTGCACCTCTAGAAAGTCATTGTGCCACGTGTCTGACCGTCATGCTTGCATGCTGATGTTGATGCGTCATACTAACACTTGTGTCATTGTGCACTCTTGGCCTACTCAGTTTTTTGCACACCTCCCAGAATGTCATTGTGCCATCTTGAACAATCTGCTGCTGTGGCTGCGCCGTCACTACACTCTGTCACTTGTTGCCACCGTGAGCCTTTCAGTTTGATGTTTTTTCGCTTGTCGCTGCCAAATGACTTTATCAGGTACATTCCCCCATCAGTTTTTTTGCGTCAGTTATGCCTCTTAATGTTGCCCAGGGCATTTTAGAGTGAAGCGCTTCTATAAGAGCCCGGCGGCAGGTTAATCTGCGTTTATACTAAAAACACCAATCATTGTTATTAAAGACTAAACCAAGTCCGTATGCATATTTAAGCATGGCACAACAGTTTACGCAACCCCTGCAGGTCTGATGCAGCTGGAAATAGCAGATTTTTACCGTGATCTCGTCCGAGAAATTCGGAAGTAAGTTATTTTTGCAGTCGAAATACCGGCGAAGTGAACGAACAAAATTTCGGGAAATTCGCCATCTTACTCTAATGTACGTACAAGGTGGGTTTGAACAAAAATGGCCTGCGCCAAAGTGAATAACAACCAAATTAAAATTGTGTACGGATAATAAAAGGTGGTTTTTGCACCTATGATATACAACCAGCAATTGATAGCAAATTTTGTAATCCTCTGTAAGTTACAAGCGTGGGGTTTTGAACAAAAAATGGCTTGTCGCCAAAGTGAAAAAAACCTAATTAAATTGTGTTTCAGTATAATAAAAGGTGGGTTTTTAACTTGAAATTCAACAGCTATTTTACTGAGCAATATTTCTGATCTATGTAAGTTACAGGGTGGGTCTTTGAACAAAACGCCTGCGCCAAAGTGAAAAAATCACTAATTAAATTGTGTATGGATAATAAAAGAGGTTTTGCCACTATGGAAACTTCCTATGAAAATCTAGGTAGACATTGGAAAAGAAATCAAAGAACTTCCAGGGGTGTTATATTAACTAGTTATAACAACAATATTTTACACCAGGCATTTTTTTAAAAAGACAATTATTTAATTATTGAAAATAGTACAGAGAAATGTATATTACAGTGCTATGTATTATTTTATTGGTGTGGGGAACCAACACACTTTATTTGGCTAGGAAATGTTTTAATGGTGTAGGAGAGTAGATTGTCAGTCTTCAATGACAGACAAAGGAATAAAATTTATAGTCTGTATAAAGGAGTACAGAATGTCTGCCACTGTGTATCAGTAAAAATATGTTATTGAACATTGAAGATTGAAGATGTCACTACCTGCGTGCTCTTAAAGGAGTTTTTAATGTTTTATTTTTTTTAAACCGTTTTATTTTGGCATTTCAGTACACAAGGAATAAGGACAATCAAATCCAACATAACATTGAGTCAATAGCACATATATACATGCATCACAAATAAAGTAATGTAAGAACAAGTCCGATACTGCTATAGCAATAGTGCAGATCAAGGAGTATGTATTCCTAGTCCATTAATGAATAAGAAAGCAGAACATGGCAATAAAAAAAAAATAACAGCTGCATGGAAATTGTTAACGTTTCTTATGAGAATCCATGTTGAATAAAAAACGTTGCGGACCACGTGACTCCTCTGGAAACATAAGAGAAAACAAGACAAACAACCACACATACACACATTCACATATTTAGCTTCGGTTATCCGCCACCAGCAGCTATACGTGGAAAGATGTGAGTCCAATTAACCCCATAAGAGTTGAAACCTCGCGGACCCCCCGGGAGGCATATGTGGCCTTGTACATTGGCAAATCCAAATTTACAAATTGCAACCAAATTCGATAATTGTAGGACGTTTCGGGGCTTCCTGTTCAGCCAAAAATAGATTTCCTAGCATAAAGAGGAGGAGCGATAGAACTCGCTCCTGCTTAGTTGGAACTATAATCTTCACCCACCACCTAACAGACTATTGCCAGGGGCCACAGACCATGGGAAGACCAGTCTGGTGTTTTGGAACTCATGAACAGCAGACCAAAAGCCCTGAATCATCTGGGCATTCCCACACCTTATGTAAAAGGGTTCCCACTCCTGGATGACATTATAAAAGTGTCAACAGTAAACTTATGCATTTGTTTGAGCGAATGGTGTCAGATATACTCTATGGGAGCCATTTGCTGGGATCAGTTGGTCCCTGAGCACTGAGGACGGTTAGCCCTCCACGAGGATTTCAGTTCATCCACTGCTGTTTCCTCTAGATCCGGGATGGTTCTTCCTCCCTTTCACAAGATTTTGTTCAGGCGCAGGGTAATTAGTCCATCAAGACTTTATAGAACAGAGGACGGATTTGTAAAATTTCTCATAACTAGCTATAGGACTCCATGGGTCACATTCCAAAGTCAATCGCTAGAGCCCCAAACTGAGCTTCAAAGCGTGCTTAATTGTAAGTAGCGGTAAAACGCTGTCCTAGGCAGACATAATCAGTCTGTAGCATGCGAAAAGTTATTAAAAACTACCACCTCAGAAAAAGCTGTTGTGAGTATTTACTTCCTTTTTGAGGCAAAAAGTTCGAAATTTGCAAATAGAACAGATCATTTAGCCTAGGGTTCCTCCTAAGGGAATATACGGGGACAGGAAGTATGTGACTCCTTTACCATGATACAGTTTAACAAAGGATTACACCCTCAACCGTAGCTCGCCATGAGCGTGTGTAATGAGACATCTGGTATCTTTCCCTCTCGATACTGGCCGGGTCGTAGGGGTCTTAGGAACCCCACCTGGCTGCCTCCAAAACGACGGCAGGATTACTTTGATCTCTCGGTATCCACTCAAGATGCTAAATACAGTTGCTATGGCTGCATAGTTAGTGATATTCGATCCGGCTTGCCAGCCTCTCTTATCATAGGTGTGCTTTAGAGTCTCCTTTTAACCGGGGCTGTTGACACCCAAAGGCAGGAGAAGATTAATTATTCAATAACTTGAAGTGGGACTTGGCAATCATATGATGTGCTGCCTATAGATATATAAAAGTTTGGCAGGGAGTATCATTTTAAAGATGTTACCTCCCAAACCATGCGTGAGTGGCGAGACTGACCATGCTTTTCAAACTTGAGAGTAATGTGTGAACCTCGGTTAAAATTTAAGGCCACAAATTTTTGTACTCTTTGTGGATAACACCCATCAAATAAAGTAATGCTCCACTATTCGTGAGCGCTGACTGTGATTAATATCTGATGAGGGAACGTCCCACTAGGTACAAACTAGATTTTGAGTTAACCGGAGCCCGGAATAACTGCGAATTCATCCACAGTAAGAAATAGAGCCTCCAGCGGCCAGACACGGGTTGCCTAGAATGTATCAGCATGTCGTCAGCATACAAAGAAAAGTTTTTCTGTAATACCGCTATTCCCACCCTTCAATATTTGTGTTATTGTTAATAAGAGAGGATAAGGGCTCCATAATCAGGGCAAAAGTATAGGGAGGATAGAGGAGCAACCCTGCCGGGTACCCCTTGACCAAGGAAATGGGCTAGAGATGCAACGTTAACATTACCCATAGCAGTGGCTTTAGGTATAAATTAATGTAACCACTGCAAGAAATTTTAGGTCCCCCCATACAGACCGAGACAAGACATTAAAGCGTCATTCAACCGAATCAACTGCTTCTCATTGTCTAAAAGAGGCAATTCCCTATTGCCCTGCATTAGAGTGTGTGTATCTGTACGTTTGTGGTAAAGCCTCCTCTGTGGTTGATGATCGGTAAGATTTTCCTGGATGAAACCCGATTGGCCGTCCCCCACCCGTGCCAAAAATCACTTGTATTTAGTCTCATGGGCTAGCACTTAAGCCAATATTTTGATCTCTAAGTTCAGCAGGAGATCGGGTTATAGGAGCCACAGAGATCCGCTTGTTACCCGCCTTGTGAATCACCACTACACCGCTTCTGAAAAGGAGGGGGGTAATTCCCCACTTATTCCAGGCATGGGCAAACAAGGTTCTAATCGTGTTCTATATTGTTCTGCATTCCCATTTATAACATTCTGAGGGAGCCCATCAGGGCCGGCGTTTGGTTGCCCAATTACCTCTAGCTTTTAGTATCTCTCCCTCAGTGATGAAGCGCAAACCATACTGATCTATTCCTTCAGATAACGCGAGGTAGGACTGGTGTCCCAAGAAGACTGCAATTCTGTGTATGTCCGTACGTTGAAGGCGAGAGGAGTATAGGTGTTTGTAATAATCAGCAACATTGTGCGCACTATATCCCTGGGAAGTGAGAGTATAACGGTATTCAGTAGTATGGATGAAGCATAACCACCTGTGATTGGGTTTTCGATCTTGCAAGAGGCCCAAAGTTTTACGTTTATGTCCCCTTCTGCATAAATAAAACCATGGGGGGGTTTCAGTAATCTTTATTTGAGTAGCTCTGTAAGGTAGTAATTGTAGGCCCTATGTGCCTCTACCAATCTAGTTTATTGTCAGAGGGTAGGAGTCCTAAGTACTCGGCTCCGGCAAATGTACATCATTCTCTAAGGAGATACGATGTAGCAGATCTAGTTCGTATGCAGCAATGGCCCAATAATCATTCTCAGATTGCCTTATGGGTAGTCCAATTCAACCAGAGGAGGAACATTAGCTCATTTAAGTCCAATATATTATTCAGTTTAATTGAATTTGGCCGCCAACCACAAGGGACCTCAACCCTTTGGGTTGAGACGCCAAAAGATTTGCGACATCACAAACAGTGGAGATAGCAAAACCAAACAATGGGCATGATCAGAGATCCCTCTGGGAATGATACTCCACCTTAGAAATAGATGGAAGCAACTCTTGTGAGGACGAAAGCATATCAATACGAGAAAGTGAATCTGTAGAGGCTGAGAACAAAGAGAATTGCCTCAAATTTGGGATGTGACCACCTCCAGATCTCCAGTTAACTCATGCGTGGCAGGCCAGTCCCTAGTTCTTATTATGGAGGAAATTGAAGGGAATGTTTCAACCTATCAAGCTCCCTGTCTAGAACACGCATTCAAATCCCAGGATAATAGAGACGCATGTGGGTATTGCAGTAGGTTCGAGCCATAATTGATTCAAGACGCACCATTAAAAGGTAGCGGGATATAATATAGCCAAAAGTACTAATTCCTACCCCTAAATGGAAGTGGAGAATTACATATCTGGCCAGACTGATCCCGATGAAGGTGCAAAAGGTGAACAGAAAGTGATTTATCACTAATATAGACTCTCTCTGGCATAATTAGAGAATCTACCGAATGGTTTGCGGCCCCACCCAGACGTTTCAATGCCGATATTTCTATACCGTATAAATGGTGTCTCCTTTGCAGAAGAAGCAATCAGGACTATACACTTTAAGATAATTAAATCCAGCTTCTTCACTTTACAATTAGCCCATTCCGTTCCACGAGATTAATCTTGTGATTACATGTTAAGATTTCAGAGAATGTTAGGTAGCACAGTATCAGATTCCCAAGCACCAAAAGCCCAGTTTCACCCACATTAATACACAAATAGACAACAGAAAAGACGGTGTAAAAACACAACCAATCCCCACCCTGCTCAAACCCCCAATGCTTGAGCCTTTCATCCTTAATCAAAAAAAAAACATGAGAAAACATGCGCCCTAGTGCACTGCGTCGTTGGGGCTATCAGCACCGAAAAAACACCGAAGGCGTGTAGAAAACCCAAATAGTGTGCCATCTGAGTCACCCTAAAAAGACAAAATGCACTTTAAAATAACTGTGCGTCGAATGCTGAGTCGCTATAAAAAAAAACAAGCTCCAAGATTATATCTCCATCTGAAAGAAGGGGGAAGAAAAAAAACATTTAAATTAAAATAAAATAGAAGGAAAAAAAAGAAAAAAAAAAAGTGGGGGCGTAGGGAGACCGAACAAGAGCAGGGAAAAAAAAAGGGGGGGGAGAAGAAAAGAGGGCTAACCCTCTAAATGAATTTGCCAGCTAGTGAACATTAGTATGTAAACACCTTTTAACTCTCATGGCTGCATAGTAGAGAGAACGGGAGACTACTATAAAAACCATACAGTTGGCTGCAACTTATAACACACATTCGATTACTTCCAGTTCATCACATCTCGTACCACGCGACCATCCAATACGAAGCTCGCAGGAGTAGAGGTAAGAAGCCCAGCGTCGTCTCCATCTGACCCACGCAGACTTTGAGGGGTATAATAACATTGCATACTCGAATCCATATCTCTCAGCACGGGATTTCACTGAGAGATAGAACGCTCTTCTTTCAGCACCTCTGAGGTGAAGTCCGGACAAGAAATGAGGAAGCTTTGTATTTCAGAAGAGAGATTGTGTCCTTTTTACTGCAGCCAGTCCAGACAGATCTCGATCCCTATAGGTTGTGATTCTTATTAGAAAATGGACGCGGAGGCGCGCCAGGAGGTAAGGGGCGGGTTCACGGGATTCGAGGAGCCCTTTCACAATAAAACATGCGATAGAATGATTGGGGTCAAATAGTTTCTCTTATCAATTTCTCAAGCGAAAATCGTTCAAGGTTCAGAAGTCAGCCATTCTCGGCAGCCAGCACCCTCCTTTATTTTTCGGCTCTCTATTTTCTGCAACCTCTGCGCCAGGTTGTAAACACATTAAATCTGCTGTGAAGGGTGTGGAGAGAGCCCTGCTGTGAATGGTGGCATCCTACATTCCCAGTAATCTCTTGCCCATGTTCTGTTCTCCTCTTGAAGTTTGTCAAAATCATAAACGGAGACTATTACTATGTTTTGAAGGTGGTTACTATTTAGTGGTTTAATGCGATGAAGAGGCTTATTGCAGCCATTATCCTCAATCAGTATCTACCCAATTCCAGCAGACCGAGGAGGATTCATAGTAGTTGATCCGTTCACTCAGGTTTCTAGTAATAGCTTGGTGGAACGACTTCTTTATACAGAACGGCACTTAGTTCCGGCCCATACAGGAGAGATTAGGGCACCGTGACGTAGACGAAAATAGTGCCAGCACATTTAGAACTGTAACTCAAATATTGAAATAGCTGTCGACCCGATGGAGAATAGATGATGCTACAAGTTCTATCCGCAGAGTAAATGCGAGTTTGATAGCACAATCCAAGAGTTATGCAATAGTCTCTCAAGGTGCACGCTTGTAGTGCTAGAGAAATAGAAGTTCACTTCAAAATATGTACAAGCAATCATCACCAGCCCAAAGTGGAGGATTAAGGAGTTAGCAGTGGGTTATTCTGTTTATTCAGCAGGTTCCTGATCCAGATGATGTTCCGGTCTACTTCTAGGAGATAGTCAGTCACACGGGTTTCACTAGTCAGGTTGTAGGCCGCAGCTGATCTCTGTTATTGCCTCTTCTCCTTTCCTAAAAGGCGCTATACCAGCTCCAGAGTACTGCCACAGCTGGTATTGATCAGATTATGTCACAAACTGAAATTTGTAGAAAGAAGTTAGTTGGAGACGGATTTTATCAGGATTTCCTGTGGCGCTTAGCACCAGAACCTACTCCATGACAGTTAGGCCACGCCACCGGAGTTTTAGGGTTTGAACTGTTCGTGGCTCTTCATGATAATTTCTGTGATTGAGTTGAAATACAGGGGTCGAGTCTCTCATCTATCAGGGGTCTTCCTCTCAGCAGGAGGTCTCTCCTCACTGAAGAACTGTGACATTAATCATTCATGAGTTAGGCAGTAGAAGCAGAAGCATGTCTGGTCAGATCAGATTGAGCCACCCGCATGCTTTTATGTCTGCTCAGAGCTTCAGGCTGACTCCTCAAGCTCCTTGCTGGGGCTATTATGCAGTTACTACACACAGCCTGAACTGATGAGACATGTGAGGAGGTACAACTGCCCTCCCCTGTTACCAGGCTGCAGTCTGTGTTATGTTTTTATATCGAGGAATACACCATGCCCGCCCCTTCCTTATCTCCCTGGAGACTATATACTACTTGTGTTAATATGAAGGGGAATCTGTAAACAGGCGATCATTGCCCAGATCATTCACCTAGAACTGGATAGTGTATAATAGAGCAGCAGACTTATGGATTCACTATCGGATGTTTAATTCCAGCTCAGAGGAGAAACAACACTCAGAGGGTGCAGGCTGCAATCCGACATCGCAGGGGGGAAGGCTGGGGCGTTTACCGTCAGGGGGAGTATCCAACAGGACTGATAGAAATGTAGCCAGCCAATCACAGTGCCAGAGGGCGTGACTAGGGGTAGGTGAAGACGACCAGCCAAAAGCAGAATAGAACACAGATTACAGAAAAGCTCATATTGCTAAACCTATTACTAATTAAGTGTTTATTTTTATCTGTCACAAAATTGAGAATGTTTCTTTTGTAGCGATTAATACCCTTAACGATTACATGCCAACTACTGACTGGACAGTAGGTTCACACAGTACTTTTTAAACCATTTGTCCTTTATTACAATATTAGCATGTTACATATTTATAGTCATGATTGTAGATATTCAGTTTTTTGCAAACATATGATATGTACTTAATGTACTTAATGCAAATGCTCTCCGTCTGATTCACTGAATTTTTTTTTTTCTGGTCTCCTGAAATAGTAAATATTGAAAATGAGTTTTAGTCAGTTCTATGGTAATATGACTATTGAATGGCAGTATTGTGTTATAATATAAGAGTATCCTTTTACATTGTAGCTGGTCTGAAATCCTGATATAGCCTGAGCTTTACTGAGAACCATATCTTATACTGGAGTTGCATTTACAAAACGACTTACTATATATTTGTAAGATAACTAGAGAAGTAATGATTTATAGAGAACAGAAGTTGTTGACATATTATCTGTTAAGTAAAAATGTTTTGGCCAATATCAATTTAATTTGTACTTAATACTGACCTTGATGATACGTTTTGTTATGTTTTGTTTTACTAAAAAAGTGGTTTCATTTGTGATTGCTGAAGGACAGCTTATTACAATTTTCATGCTACACACATTTCTGACTGTTCAATAATTCAAGGCAATTTTAAAGTATTGATGGACATCTTCACAATCTTATTCAAGATGCTTAATGCACTAAAATGCTCTATTGTAAATTTGTCTACTGTACACTTAATAACTTAATAGGTTTTAAATTCAAAGCTGACAATGTTTCCAGAGCATTTCAAGTCTGCATGTGAAATGGATTTTCTCATTTTAATATGCCATACAAATCTAAGGCCCATTCACATCATGTTTGGGGCCAAGTCGCTGGCATCTGTCTGGATACCATGAACAAGTAGGGAAGTCATAGATTTCTATAGGGCAAACATAGTCTCTCTAGGACTTTGTTTGATCTATTTTCCATCAGTATGCACTTTGTATGCCAGACACTACAGGATTTTCTAGTACACTTTTCAGCCTAGCACATAAACCCATTGTAAAACTTCAACTCCATCATGGACTGACAGCAACAAAAAAAAGGTTCTCACTTCAGAGCAGAGTGCTGAGAATGCCCAGGAATCTCCTTATCACCTTAGTAATAAGGTTTTTAGAAACCTATACATTTTCAAGTGAGGTCATTTATTAAACATATTTGTTCTCCCTCAGTTTTCAGTCTTAAAGGGGTTGTCTCACTACAAAGATCATACTTTAAAATGAGAAGACCAAAAATCTAAGCATGTACGTTCCAGGTCGGGTTACACCCAGCTAATATATTAGTGGCTGTTGGCTGAGCTGTATGTCCCACCCAGGTCAAAGTTGAGAGAGAGAGGAGATAAAGAGAGAGAGAAAATCTCATGTACACAGCAGTCCCATGTAAGATGTGCAGTCCCACGCTAATTACATACAGAGAGATCACAGCTGTATGTTGCAGTCCCAATAATACAATTTTGCTAACAGTGTGTTTTCCATGTACATCACTTTTTTTTTTGTGCCTCATGAGCAGTTCCGCGTAAATCAGAAACAGAGAGAACACAGCGGTACACAGCAGTTCCATGTAAAATGTGCAGTCCTATGCATATTACAAACAGAGAGAACACAGCTGTACTGTGCAGTCCCACATAAAACAATTCGCGACACAGATCTACAGTCCCACGTAAATCTCATGTGCAGTCCTGCGTAAATATGAAACATAGGAACACAGCTGTACACCGCATTCCCATGTAAGATTACATACAGAGAACACAGCTGTACTGAGCAGTCCCACGTAAAACATTTTTGCGCCACAGATGTGCAGTCCCAGGTAAATCACATTTCTGTTCATGTGCAGTCCCATGTAAATCATAAACAGAGAACACAGCTGTACACAGCAGACCCATGTAAGATGTCCAGCCCCACATAAATTGCATACAGCGAGAGAACACAGCAGTCCCATATAAACAGATGTGAGGTCCCACGTAAACCACTTGTGAGACAGATGTGCAGTTCCATGTAAAAACAAACAGATAAAGCATATAGTTGTGTTCTACAGATCTTTAGAGGTCAGAGGTATAATAATCTGTAGGATATATCACTGCGTGAGATAGAGACAGAGAAAAACAATCTACCATCTTTTCTATAGTCCTAATATCAAATGCCCATTCTAGCTACAAAGTATGTAGAGAGAGCGAGATATTTAGATATACACTATTGAGTTACACTTAGCTGTTGACTTCCAATGATTCCAATGACAGCTGAGAACCTCTCCCTTCCCCCAGCTCACACAGAGTGAATCATTACGTGCACACTTTGGGGGAGTGCATGCAGAGAGTGAAGAGCTAACACGGGTTAGGCTTACCATGTAATGGTAAGCTGACTGGCCTTGCAATGGTGGAGTCTAAATCCACAATTGCCTACACATATGTAGAGAAATGTTAAAATATGCGTAAATCTTATAGAGATTTAAATATGAAATTATAGAGATTCACACAAATTTAAACATCTCACTACATATGTGTATGATTTAGGGAAAAAAATACACACTAAGGGCTTGAACCATAGATTTGAGCGTTGCAAAGCCAGTCACTTCATCACTACACTACAAGACAGTGCTATAGGTAGAGCAAAGCAGATAGAGTATCTACTCTATAACAAGCAAGAAAGAGATGCTACTGAATAGACGGGACATCAATTTTAATAATAATAAATTTGAAAAAGCTTTAATATTATATCTCTAAATTTCCCATGTAAAATTTGCATGGTGGCAAAACCCCTTTAAAGGGGTTGTCTCACTACATTGATTTATCCTACCTCAGTTTTGTTTTCTCGGTTTCATTTTTTAATTCTGTGTCGTGTTTATTGGCTTTACTGACTTCTACTGGCTACTACTGGCCTGCAGTGCCAATGTGCTGGGGACACCAGGTCTGTAGTTATCATGACCAGTGCTGACAGCCTATCAGGAGAGATTGAACAGATCGGTAGCTATAGCGAGCTGAGCAGCTGATGCAGCCTATACCGGAGGCTATATCTAGGAATAGGTAGGACACTGTTAATGGACTGGAAGGCAGAGCAGCTAGGCGTATGGACAGGCAGGCATGAGCAGGAACCACGGCAGCAGACAATGGTGAGACAGACTAGGGTAGGTTAATAAACGCAAACAGTAGTTTATAGAAGGTTCGCTAGGGAATGCACAGGAGAACACCAACAATTGGAGCAGATGGCAGGAAGCCATTGCCCCTGCTTAAAGTGCATTGGTAGAGGAAGAATTACCTGTTGCACATGGGCCCTTTAAATCCAGAAGTACGGCATGCTTGCCCCTAGTGGCTGGTAGAGGGAGGTGCGTCTCACAGCAGGAGGAAGCAGAGTCTCACACAGGATTGGAGGGAATCAGGACAGGGTCTGGTGAGTATAGGCACCGTAAGAAGAGAGCAAGGAGCGGGCATGATTGTGGCCAGAGGCCTGAGACACGCTGGAAGCAAGGAGACGAGCGGAACCGCGGTCTGGGTGTCGGGTAGTGGCACACTCTGTAACAATACCCCCTGCCCTAGAGCCCCTACTACCATGGAACCGACGTCTGTGAAAATGTTGGATGAGTGTAAGAGCTTTGATGTTTTCTTCCCAGGATCAGGGCTTCAAGGCTGAAGCCTTTCCAGTAAATGAGATAATACTTCATATCTAGAGATGGGCAAATTTCTCAAAAAATTCGGTTCGGTCACTTCGCCGAATTTCCCGACAATAATAAATTCGGTCCGAATTACTTCGGGACGAATCGCGTTAAAAACAGCTATTTCCAGGCTGCACAGAGCCTGCAGGGTGCTGTAGAACGTTGTGCCATGCTTAAATATGCAGAGGAAGCTTGGTTTGGGCTTCATACATGTTGTGTTTTAGTATGACACGCATATGACTGCCACCGCTCTTAGAATCGCTTGACTATAAAATTCCCTGGGCACTTAAGAGGGCAAAACTGACCAAAAAAACTCAAGCGGGAAGTAGCCATTAAGTCCCTCCACGAAAGCTGGAAAAAAACAACTGGAGCTCAGGGGGCAACACAGTGACAGAGTGTGGAGGTGACGGCGGCAGCCACAGCGTAGAGGTCAGACAGTGCACAATGACATTCTGATTTGGCAAAAACAGAAGCATTGCACATATATGGCACAATGACACCAGTGTAGGAGTTTCACTGCAGCAGCAGCATGAGGCAGGCAAGTGGACACCATGACATTTCTGGGGGTGCAAAAACAGGATTAGGGCCCAGAGTGCACAATTGACACAGTGTGGTAGTCCCGTCCAGCAGCCACAGCAGCAGGCATGAGGTCAGACATGGCAAAATGACATTCTGGAGGAGTGGAAAAAACTGAGAAGGCCACAGAGTTGCACAATGACAGAGGAGTGGAAGTCACGGCAGCACAGCATTGAGTAGACAGTGGCACAATGACATTCAGGAGGGGGGCAAAAACAGTATAGGCCACAGAGTAAGCACAATGACAGAGAGTGGGAGGTCACAGCGCACATCATGATGTCAAGAGTGGCCCAATGGACACAGCTGTGGAGGGCACGGCAAGCAGCATCATGAGGGGTGACAGGCAGTGAGCACAATGACTTCTGGAGGTGGCAAAAACAGGAGTAGGCCACAGAGTGGCACAATGACACAGTGTGAAGTCACGTCAGCAGCCACAGCAAGCAGCATGAGGTGCAGACAGTGGGCAAAATACATCTGGAGGTGGAAAAAACCAGGAGCAGGCCACAGATTGGCAACAAAGACACAGTGTGATGTCACGGCACCAGCAACAGCCGCAGCATCAAGAGGACATAGAGTGGCACAATGACAGAGAGTGGAGTGGGTGGCAATACCAGTCCCCTGGTAAAGAATGGTTGGTGGCAGATGGCGAATTGTCAGCAGAATGATGTGTCATCATAATAGTGGCTGAGGCAGGTAGTTTTGAACCCAGACACATTTCTCACAATTTGGGTGAGGCGTCATGAGCGTGAAGTAGTCTTACGCCTAAGTCATAGGTGTGTGGTAAATCCTGGCCAGATTCATCTTGACAAAGGATCAGTTTTTTCGTATCCAGATTTCCCATGGACAAGCGTGTTCTCCTTGGGTTATACGATGGCCGCCCACCGCAACTGAACCCACCCGCTCTGATGCCACACTACAGGAACGGGCAGGACAGCTTCCTCCACTGCAAACACGGCAACTTGCGGCCACACATCATTTGGCTGCCCAGTAGTCCATCGTATCTTCTAACTGGGGGGCAGAGTGGTCCAAGAGGCCACCACCTGTTGGTACGGACTGAGCACAGTTCCAGCTGTCATAGCTACTGGCGACTGCCTCCACACCAGGCGGGTGACGGCAGCTGTCATCCGTGACTCCAGAACATAGGTACTGCTGATGCGAGCTGGTACTTGCTCTAACCCCCAACTTCCTCCCAGCAGCCGCGGCAGTAGTACGTGAGCGCTGAAGAAGCCCCCGTCAGATCATTTCAGAGGAGGACGATGCCGCACAAAGGCAGCGGCTCAACTGACTACGGAGGATTTCCCTATAGTCTTTTGAGTTTGTCCCCTCACAGCAGCTGGGACAACAAGGCTCCGTTTTGGACCGGATATGCGAGGTCCAATAGGTGGAAGAGCCGAAGTTCAATCCCTCTGCCGGATGCTTACTATTCGACTTTCCCTAGCCAGGCAAATCAGCATGCTGCGGGCATTTTTGCAACAAGTACTCCGAGGTGCTCCTGCCTCCATCTCCACTGTAACTGCCCATGGACTTGCGGGTCCATCTCCTCGTCTTCACAATTTCCCATCTACCTCCTCCAATGCTCCTCTCCTCCTCTCTTGTCACCGGGAAGAAAATCCACTCATTACACCAGACAATGCTTCTGCTTCCAATGAGTCGCCTCCATCCTCCTCCTCCTCTTTCAGTCCCCCACCGGACTCTTGTGGCCGCGAGATGTAGTCGCCACAATCTCCATCCCTCCCAGACAGATTTTTCAGCATCTGTTCCAGGACATGAAGCAATTGGAATGACGTTATTCATCCCGTAGTCCTGGCGCCTGACAAATAACGTGGCATCCTCGAATGGACTCAACAAACGGTCAGGTGTCACACATGACTGCCACTGGCTGACATCAAAGTTAACACAAGGGAGTACTCCTGTCCGCCTGATCATCAAAAAATCGATAATGGCCATTTCTCTGTTCATACAGTCGTCCAACATTAGCATGCTTTGAATTCCACGGTTGAAACATGCATATCAGAGTGTTGTTGGGGTAGGCCTATCAGCCCTGCAACTCAGGAGGGTGTTACCTGGCTTTGTAGAATGGATGAAGTGCATGCACATTTCCTGCCATTTTCAGAATCTTCTTAAGATCGGTGGAAGACTTCAGGAACCTATTCACAACCAGATTTAGCACGTGGGAGCGTCCATGCACGATCCCTCCTCGGGGTGCAGCGCGGCTAAGGTGGTGGAAGGAGCCATTTGTCCGTCACCATTGTTCCGATTTGCAGTTGGCACGGAGAAAGCCACACATCTATTTCTTGCTGCATGCGCGGAGCAGTTACCTACCCTGTGTCCACTTCGTTCGCTGGGCAAGCCAGGGTGTAGAACTGCGTGACACCGCTGGTTTTTGCCCAACACATGTGGTATGATGGAGCAGTACTCGTGGGAGGCTGAGAGGTGGTGTGGTGGAGGAGGAGGCGGCGTACATTGGCGCAGAGCCGCAGTTTGACAACGTGGAGAGAAAGCGGGTTCTCCCTGTCCAAGTTGTTGGTGGCCTGGCAGAAGCCCATTCACCCCAGTGGGCCGAAAAGGACATACTGGCCCTGACCGTATTTTACAGCTCCAGACGTACGCCGCCGTGCACCTTGATCAAAGCCCGATAAGCTCAAGTACTGGCCCACCTTCTGTTCTACATATTATGAAGTGCTGTACAGCCTTTTTTGAAAATGAATTACGGCTTGTGAACTCTCCATCTCGGCTCGGCATCAAGCCATTAGTACTTCAGAACGGTGCAGAGTCCACCATTGGAAAAAGGGAGGGACTGCAGACCAACAACTTGACAAGGAGCACGGTCAGCTTCTGCACCTTAGTGATGGTTGGACGCATATAGTTGTCTCTTTGCAATCGCCTCGTGAACGACTGCTGTCACCATGAGTACAAGGAGCAGAACATCTGGACCGGGAGATGATGTCAAAGAGGAAAACAGCTCCCTTCTGCAGAGGTGGTTGGAGCCTTGACTGGCTGCAATGTCAATGCGTGCCACTGGGCGCTGTTGCTGCTGTTCTTGCGGTGGCAGGATGGACCACCACATCTGAGCCACGTTTCCACCCAGGCCACCGATGGTGACGCTGCCATGATTTGATGCAGGGCCGTGGTGCCAACGTTAGCTCCCTGACACGCTTCACTTTCCTGCTTTACAGATTCTACATATACCCATGTTCGGCTCCTCCGTTGTTCTTAGCAAAGAACGCCACACCGCCGAGTAGCTGATTTTACCGCAACGCTTTCCGCAACTGAGTGACTACTGCCACGCTGCCTCGCTGAGCCCTGTGCCCTACTTTCTTGGACCTGCGAAGCGGGTTTTTCACCACCGTGGCTTGCTTGGCTCCCGACTTCACACTGCTGCTATCCTGCTGACTCACGGCCACACAACCCACTTCTGGCTGCGCCGCGGCCTGCGCACAAGCTGACCCTCTTTTCCTGACGATGATGAAGCCCTTGCCTCACCCGGCTCCCCAAGTGCGTCGGCAAACATCATCATCTATTCTGTGTATCATCGACACTGCTGTCCTCATCACCGTCTTGGTATGCAGAGGCTTGACCCCTCACACATGACCTCCCATTGCCACTCACAACATCTATACTTTGCGCCTACAGCAAGAAGCAGGGGATATGGGCCCCTATTTCTTCGCTGCCACTTAGCTCTGACTGCCCTCATCAAAATGTTCATCCCTCGCAAAATAGTGGCGTGCTGAGCCCAAGACCACATAGTTAATCTCATGCTAGGGAACCGTATGGGACAGAGGCGATTTGAGAACAGGTAGGGCCCGCTGACCCGCTCCCGGGCCATGCCAACTAGGTTGTGTCTGACTTTCCACCGACTCTTGCAGGGGTTGTCAGATGTCATCTGGGAGGAAGTGGATGACCTAGTCAACCAATCAATGAAACCATCGGGTTGCAGAACAAACACAGCCGCTAATAGACAGCAGCATATGTGGGCCACACCCAGATGACGCCCTGCGCGACGTCCCCTTGCTGAGCTGCGACCTGGGCCAGCTCCAGGAATGTTTGTGCCGCTGCAATCGCAGGTAAGAGCCTGCACCTCCTGTCTGACAGACTGTTTGTTCTAAAATGTACAGACACTGTTTGATGAAGAAATCTGTTAATATGATAAATACACACCCTGTATTTGACTCCAAATAAGCAGTAACAAGCTAGGGTAGACCCTTGAATATAAACTTGCGCTCCACAAATGGCCAGTAAAATTTACTTGTGATGTGTCTGTTCAAGGGGGAAACACTGATGTATTTTAACTGACTGTAAAATGCACAAACAGGCTTAATTAACCTTCGGATAATGAATTATGCCTACGGCAAAATTTCTTCTTTAGCGGTGGCAAAAGAAGGTTTCTTTTAGTCACCCACAGCAGCAGACATGCTTTAATTAACCCTGGATGTAAATTGCGTAAAAAGAATTGAGCAACCAAAACAACGCTATGGAAGCTTTTTACAATGGCATGGATTTTACGGTACGCAGGCAAGAGAAAAACTTGTAATTACCTTGGTTCTGAAATTATGCTACAGAAAACTTTACTTTTATTGGCCGTAAAGAAACGTTTTCTTATATCACCACAACAGCAGAACAACGCTTAATTAACCCTGGAATGTAAATTGATGCGCAAAAGAATTGAGGCAACCAAACTACCAGCTTTGTAAGCGTGTTACAATGGAGTTATTATTACGGTACACAGCAAGAGAAGAAAAAAACTTTAATTAACCTTCAAGTTATGAATTATGCTACAGGAAAAAGTATTATATTTGGCGGTTGAAAAAGAGACGTTTCTTATTTAGTCACCACAACACAAAACACTTAATTAACCCCTGGAAATGTAATTGCCGCAAAAGAATTGAGCAACCAAAAAAGAAGAGGTATAGATGAATAATATCAAAAATCCAGCGCATCCTCCAAAAGAACTTTTACATGCAATCATATTCACTATCCCAAAGCCAGGTAAAGCTACAGATGTAGCTGCCAACTACAGACCTATCTCATTATTAAACAATGATATTAAAATTTATGTGAAAACTCAAGCCTCCCGCCTGTAATGACCAGACAGATTTTGTACAGGGTAGAAAGATTAGAGTTGCAACCTGTCGGCATCTGGACCATAACAAAAAATTTTTTTTTTCAAATTGCAAATACTTGAGAGATGGGCGAATTTCCCCGAAATTCGGTTCGTACTTCGCCGGAATTTCTCGACAAAAAATAACTCGTTCCGAATTACTTCGGGACGAATCACGTTAAAACAGCTATTTCCAGGCTGCACAAAGCTGCAGGGTGCTGTAGAACGTTGTGCCATGCTTAAATATGCAGAGGGATCTCGTTATGGTCTTCATACCATGTTGTGTTTTAGTATGACACGCACATGACTGACAGCCGCTCTTATAATCAGCTTCACTATAAAATTCCCTGGTCACTTAAGAGGGCAAAACGTGACAAAAAACAGAAGGTGTGAATGTAGCCTGAAAAAGTCCATGCTACGACAGCTAGAAAAAAACAATCTGAGGGCCAGGTGGCCAACATCAGGACAAGTGTGGAGGTTACAGCACAAAACAGCCACAGCAGCAGCATAGAGGTCAGACAGATGGCACAATGACAGCGTGATAGGTCCACGGCAAGCAGCCACCGCAGCAGCAAGAGGTCAGACAGTGGCACAATGACACACTGAGTACGTCACGGCAGCAGCCCAGCAGCAGAATGAGGACAGACAGTGGCAACAATGACACAGTTGTGTAGGTCACAGCAGCAGCCACAGCAGCAGCATGATGGTCCATACATGTCACAATGACATTCTGGAGAGTGGCAAAAACAGGAGTAGGCCACAGAGTGGGACAATGACACAGTGTGGAGGTCACGCAGCAGCCACAGCACAGCATGAGGTCAGACATTGGCACAATGACAGAGTGGTAGGTCACGGCATCAGCCACAGCAGCTATCATGAGGTCAGACATTAGTCACAATACACGTGTGTAAGGTCACGGCAGCAGCAGCATGGAGGATCCAGCCTAGTGGCACAATGACACCGGTGTAGGTCACGGCAGCAGGCCCAGCAGCAGCATGAGGTAAAACTGGGGGGGCAATAGGAAATGGGGGGGGGAGGGTGGGGGGGGTGGGGCAATACGAGACCCTGGTAAAGATGGTTGGTGGCAGATGGAGAAAACGTCAGCAAGATGTGTGGCATCAGGCGGGAGACGCATCAGATTAGTGGCTGAGGCAGTGTAGTTTGAACCCAGACTCATTTTCTCACATTTGGGTGAGGGTCATGGGGCCTGGGGAAAAAATTTTGTTTTAGTCAGAACGCCTAAGGCTTGTATGTGTGGAAATCCTGCCGATCACGCCTATTCCATCTTGACAAAGGTCAAGTCGATCCACATTTCCCTGTGGACAGCGGGTTCTCCACGGGGTAAACAATTGGCCGCCGCCGCACGAACACCCACTCTGATGCACACTACTGCCAGAGCGAAGGACAGCTTTCTCCACTTGCAAACTCGGCAAGTTGAGCTGCCACACATCCAGTTTGGGCTGCCCAGTAGTCCCAGCGGATCTTCTAACGGGGGGCAGAGTGCTGTCCAAGTAGGCCACCACCTGTGGTTCAGATCTGCTCCAGGTCCTGCTGCTGTTTGCTGCAGGCGACTGCTCTCCTCACAAGGCGGGTGTAGGAAGCAGCTCATTCATACTCCAGACTTAGGTTGCTGCTGATGGAGCTGGTACTGCTCCGACTCCCACCACTCTTCCCCCGGCCAGCCGCGGCATTAGTACGTAAATCACTGGAAAGAACCCCCCGGTTAGAACCTGTCAGAGAGGGACGATGCGCACATAGGCAGCGCCCAACTGAACACGAGGATTACCCTATAGTATTTGAGTTTGTCCTCCCACTAATAGCTGGGAAAAAGGCTCCCATTTGGACCGGAAGCGAGGGTCCTATAGGGTGGTAGAGCAGGTCATTCCTCCTGCCGGATGGTGACTATTCTGCTGTCATTACCATGCAAATCAGCATGCTGCGGGCCATCTGCACAAGTGACTCCGAGGGGCTCCCTGCCTCCACTCCCTGGGTATACTTCCCACGGGTTTGCGGGTCATCCCCTCTCTTCCTCATCCCATCTACCTCCTCCACTGCTCCTCTCCTCCTCTCTTTCACCTGGGAAAAACCCACTCATTTACCAGACAAGCTTCTGCTCCAATGCCCCCCCTCCTCCCCATTTCAGTCCCCACCGGACTCATGGCCGCGAGAGTAGTCCCACTTCTCCATCCCCCCCCCAGAAATTTTTCAGCATCTGTTCCGGGACATAAGCAGGGGAAAAAGACGTTATTCTCCGTAGCCCCCGGCACGACAAATAACTGCCTCCCAAATGGCCTCAACAAACGGCAGGTGTCACGCATAGCCCACGGGCTGACATCAAAGACACAGGGAGTACCTGTCCGCCTGGATATAAAAAAAAATCTTAATGGCCTTCTTGTTCAACAGTGGGTCCAACATGTGCGGGGCTGGAATCCAAAAGGGGTGGAAACATCCATATCAGAGTGTGTTGGGAGGCCTTCTCCGCTGAACTCGAGGAGGGTTTTCCCGCTTTTGGGAATGGATGAAGTGCATGCACATTTTTTCCGGGCCATTTTCAAATCTTTTGAGATCTGGAAGATTTAAAGAACCTTTTCAAAACCCCAATTGAAAACGGCGCCATGCGGGGCGCATGGACCATCCCCCTGGGTGCCCGGGCCCACCATGTTCCTCCCATTGTCCGCCCACCAGGTTCCCAAAATTTGCAGTTGGCGCGGAGAAAGCCACACATCGATTTCTTGCTGCTGACCGGAGCATTCCCCCCCTTTCTTGTTCCCCGAGGCAAGCCGGGTGTAGAACTGCGGACACCGCTGTGCCCTACACATTTGGAGAGGAGCATACTTGTGGAGGCGAGAGGGGGTGGTGGAGGGGGAGGAGGCGGACTTTGGGGGAAAGGAGCCGCATTTTTGAAAACTGAGGAAAAGGGCGTCCCTGTCCAATTTTTGGTGTGCCTGGGCCGGGAAGCACATTCCCATGGGCCGAAAGACATGTACGGGCCCAAAACCTTAGTTACAGCTCCAGACGCCCCTCCCCTGCACTTGGAACAAAACCGTAACCAAGGACGGCCCCCCTTTCTTTCAACATATTTAGAATGCTGGTACTGCCTTTTTGGAAAAAAATTAGGCTTGGAACTCTCCATCTCGCTCGGCACAACCATTAGTTCTCTGAAAGGTGCAGAGTCCACCATTTTTGGAAAAGGGGGGGACTGCAGACCAAAAAACTTTTACAGGAGACGGTCAGCTTCTGCACCTTAGGATGGTGGGCGCATACTGTTGTCTCTTTTCAATCGCCTCGCTGAACACTGCTGGCCCATGATACGAGGAGCAGGACATCTGGACCGGGGGATGATGTCAAAAAGAAAAAGCCCTAAAGCAAGGTGGGGAGCCCTTTACTGGCTGCAATGGCATGCCCCGGGCGCTGTGCTGCTGTTCGGGCGCAGGAGGGCCACCACACTGAGCCCGTTTTTCCCAGGCCACCGGATTGACGCTGCTGTGTTAGCAGGGGCCCTGGTGCCAAGTTAAACTCCCTGGCCCCGCTCATTTCGCCCCAGATTCTACATAACCCTATTCGGCTCCTCCGGTCTTAGAAAGAACTGCCACACCCCGAGACGATTTTACCGCCAAAGCTCCGACTATGCCCGCCGCTGCCCTCCTGAGCCCCTGTGCCGCTATTTTTTTGGCCCCGCAAAACGGTTTTTTACCCCGTGGCCGTTTTTCTCCCGACCTCACACTGCGCATCCTGCTATCACGGCACACACCCACTTGCTGGCTGCGCCGCTGCCTGACCGCAAGCTGACGCTCTCTCTCCCATATATGAAGCCCTTTTCCCCACCCTTTTCCCAAATGCGGCGGCTTTCCAAACATCTATTTGTTTTAAAAGCATTGCGTCCTCATCACCGTCGGTATGCGAGGCGACCCCCACAACATGACCTCCCAAGCCACTCTCCACATCTAAACTTTTCGCCCTGAAAAACAGGGATATTGGCCCCATTCTTTCCCGCCAAGTAGCTGCGCTGCCCTCCTCAAATTGTTCATCCCCCGCTATATAGTGGGCAGCCCAGACCACATATTTGATCTCGGCTGAGGGAACCGGATGGACAGAGGGGTTAAAGGCAGGTGAGGGGCCCCTGACCCGCCCCCCGGGCCAGCCAACAAGGGTTTTTGTCTGATGTTCCCACCGACTCTTGGCTGGGGTTGTCAGATGTCATCTGGGGGGAAGTGGATGACCAGTCAACCAACAAAACCCTTGGGGTTTTATCAGCACACGGCCCCTAATGACAGCGGCAGTTTTTGGGGGCCCACCGATTGACCCCGCTGCGACGGCCCCCTTTCTGTGCGCGACTGGCCGGAATGTTTGTGCCTTTGCCCCTCGAGGGAAGAGCCTGCCACCTCTCTGTCCCTGACATAACTGTTTTTTCTAAAAAGTACCAAAAACTGTTTGATGAAGATATCTTATATGAAAATACACACCCCCGTATTTGACCCAAATAACCCCAAAAAAGCTTGGTAACCCCTTTGGGAAAAATTTGCGCTCAAAAAATGGGGAGAAAAATTTTACTTGTATTTGCCGTTAAAAACTCTGTGTATTTTACTGAAATAAAAGCACAAACAGACTTAATTAACCTTCGGATATGAATTATGCTACAGAATTTCTTCTGTGGCGGTGAAAAACAAAGTTTCCCTTTTACTGAGTACAACTGCAGAAAAACACTTAATTAACTCCTGGATGTAAATTGCACAAAGAATTGAGCACCACAAACTACTAGCTTTGTACGTGTTACAATTGCGGGGTTTTCTACGCTACACAACAAGAGAAAAAATTGTAATTAACCTTCACTTTTGAATTATGCTACAGGAAAATTGTAATTTTTGGTGGTGAAAAAGATGGTTTATATTTGTCATCACAGCAGAAAAACAATGCTTTAAGGGAATCTGTCGTCATTTTTTTTTTTTTTTTGGGGGGGGGGGGGGGCTGAAATGATTTTCAAGGAATATGTTAAGAATTTTGGCAATTTATTTTTTATTTTTTTGGTTGGTGTTGAGTGTTAAAAATTAAATACAAAATTGTACTATCTTCCTATATCACCAGAAAGAGGGAGCAAACCCCTAGAAAATCTAGGAACAAGCCATGTAACAATTGCTGGAAAACCCCTGAAACCCCAAACTGCTGTAAATGTGGATGATCCTTCTGCAGGTGATATCATCTCCACCCCCATCCCTCCCCCCTTTGGCTGTGTGAAAAAGGAGGGGGAGGTATTTAGTCCAAGCCTCTCCATTTTGTCATGGACAAAAGCACTAAAGATTTTTTTTCTAGTAGTTTGTACACTGTAAGTGGACATCAAATCTTTTGACAGCAGCAGGAAGAGAAGATTCAGAAGCACATTTAGCACATAGTAAGTATCTGCAAATGCTACAAGTGCTGTGGAGTGAGCGAATTGTTTTTGTTATTTTATAGATCTAAGCTATGGCACTGCAAGGGATAGCTGTGGCCTGGAGATCAATTTTGGCTCAGAGGCGGACAGCTGTGGCATGCACAGGAACTGTCATGATGGGGGAGAGCAATGGCATGAAGAGGGACCTGGCTTTGGGGAAAGCAGTGGCTTGGAGGAGCATGGCAACTGCTGTGGTATGGGGTGTAGCTGTGGAGTAGCTGGGAAACTGTGACACGCAAGAGACAGTTGTTGCTTGCAGCAGAGTTGTGAAATAGGGGACAACTAAGGCATTTGGAGTGACTGTATTTGAAGTGGGGGAAGAGTTGTTGAATAAGGGCAAGCAATAGAATGGGGGGAAAGTGTGGCATGGAAGGAGAGCAATCAAATGGCGTATGGATAGTCTGCAGAATAAGGGAGAGAAATGGGGTAGGAAGGCTGTATAAATATGGAACCTTTGTTTTTCCACAAGCAGTGGATTGCTGGCCATTGCATTTGAATACAGAGCTAAAGTCACTCCACATTTACCAGGTTGGGCAAGTTTGTAACCCACTCCAGCCTGTGACTCTCCAGTTTTTGCAGCAGTACAACTCCTTATCATTAAGGTCACACGGCTTAATTGCGGGGCATACAGTATGCCCCGTAATAATGGCTGGTGTGCAGGAGTCACGTTGAACGGCAGCCCGCCGGCCCCAGAGACATTCATTAATCACGGCGCGTATATGGCGTGAATAATTGACATCGCTTATCTCCCCGCTCGGCATATTGTATGAGCAGGGAGAGGAGACGTAATCCATAGTTCTCTAGGAGCGCTATGGATTATCGTGATTATGGGGCGCATCGTATAAGAGCCAGTACGCCGCGAAATGCACCCCAAAATAAGCCGTGTGAACATAGCTAAGGCCAGTTCACACGGCTTAAACCCAGGACATATTCAGTCTGTAAATTACGCGCCGGAGTAAGCAAATTACGGCTGAATATTTCCTGGTCATTACGGTAACCACAGCTCTCATAGAGGAACATGGTTTAAACGTCTCCTCTCCCTGCTCGCGAATCCACTGCGTGGGGGGGAGATAAGTGACATGTGAATTCCCACGGCGTATACGCGCCGCTGGTAATGCAAGTCTATGGCCCGGCGAAGTGCCGGCCACCCACCCCCGGCCACACGGCATAATTGCCGTGTGAACCTAGCCAGTAAGATGTCTGTGCATGCTGGAAGTAGTAGTTCTGAAACTGCTGGACAGCCACAGACTGGAGATCACTGCATCACTTCCGCCTGGAGTCTCTAGGTAACACCAACCATAAGAGGTGTGTATGCTGGGTTTTGTAATGGGGCCATTTCAAATTACTATACTTTGGCTATGTTGTACCACCCAATGGCCTACCACATTGGGCATCAAAGCCTATAATGATGTAGTAGTCCAAAAGAGACTTTATTTGCTGTCTCCACAAAGGTATACAGCGGAAAAACATTGTGAACTTATCCCTCTGTATCTCACATACAGTCACATTGCTGTGACATAACATGCTGTGGCCCCAAATGAGCAGCCGGAGCTTTGTCGATGCCCTGGTGTTGTAACGGGGCGCATTTTGCCACGTATTTGCGCTCTAATACGGGCGTGATGTGTGGTAATCCATAGTTCTCATAGATAATTATGGATTACGCCTCCTCTCCCCGCTCATACAATACGATCCTATTGTATGCGTGGGGAGATAAGTGACATGTCAATTACATTCGGCGACTATGCGCGGCGCGGAATGAATGTCACGGGGGCCGGCGGGCTGCCGCCCCCCTGCCTTGGGAGTACACACGTATTAGTGCAAGCTCCCGAAACACACAATGTACTGCGGCGTGTACAGTACGCGGCGCAGTACATTGTGTGAACATACCCTTGCAAGTAATTGAAATTTACAATGTCAAAATTATATATGTGCACCCAGTAAAAGGCTATGTTCACACGGCGTCTTTCAGGACGTTTCAGGGTGTAATTGTGCTTCAATGCACCACACTCTGTCCTGTAATTACGTTAATCATAGCTCTCATAGAGAGCTATGGCTAACTGCCATTTGCCCCGCCACGTAATGAATGTTGGGGGGAAAAAAACAACAGGGCATTCTTTCCGGCGTTACTCGGGGGTGGGAGGGGCCCCTGTCTTTAAATCACATTGGTCAGTGTGTTCTTCCCCACCACAGGGATACAGGCTAACCCCCCCCCACCACCACAGGGATACAGGCTAACCCCCCCCCCCCACGACCACAGGGATAAAGGCTAACCCCCCCTACCACCACAGGGATACAGGCTAACCCCCCCCCAACACAGGGATACAGGCTATCCCCCACCACCACCACAGGGATACAGGCAAAACCCCCCACCACCACAGGGAATACAGGGAAAACCCCCCCCACAGGTTAAAAGGTAGCCCCCCCCCACCACAGTAAAGGCAGCCCCCCCCCCCACCACAGGTATACAGGCTAACCCCCCCACCACAGGTATACAGGCTAACCCCCCTACCCACCAAAGGTATACAGGCTAACCCCCCACCAAAGGTATACAGGCTAACCCCCCACCACAGGGATACAGGCTAACCCCCCACCACAGGGATACAGGCTAACCCCCCACCACCACCACAGGTATACAGGCTAACTCCCCCAAAACAGGTATACAGGCTAACCCCCCACCACCGGGATACAGGGTAACCCCCCCCACCACAGGGTTGCAGGCTAACCCCACACCACAGGGATACAGGCTAACCCCCCCCACCACCACCACCACAGGTATACAGGCTAACCCCCCACATCCACCACAGGTATACAGGCTAAACCCCCAAAACAAGTATACAGGCTAACCCCCAGTTATACAGGCTAACCCCCCCACCACAGGTATACAGGCTAACCCCCCCACACAACAGAGATAAAGGCTAACCCCCCACCACAGGGATACAGGCTAACCCCCCCACCACAGGGATACAGGCTATCCCCCACCACCACAGGTATACAGGCTAACCCCCCCACCACAGGTATACAGGCTAACCCCCCCCACCACAGGGATACAGGCTAACCCCCCCACCACAGGGATACAGGCTAACCCCCCCACCACAGGTATACAGGCTAACCTCCCCCCACCACCACCACAGGGATACAGGCTAACCCCCCACCACCACCACAGGTATACAGGCTAACCCCCCCACCACCCCCCCACCACCACCACAGGTATACAGGCTAGCCCCCCCCCCCCCCCCCACAGGGAACAGGCTAACCCCCCCCCCCACCACCACAGGGATACAGGCTAACCCCCCACCACCACCACAGTTATACAGGCTAACCCCCCACCACAGGTATACAGGCTAACTCCCCAGTTATACAGGCTAACCCCCCCACACCACAGAGATACAGGCTTATCCCCTCACACCACAGAGATACAGGCTAACCCCCCACACCACAGGGATACAGGCTAACCCCCCACACCACAGGGATACAGGCTAACCCCCCACACCACAGGTATACAGGCTAACCCCCCACCACAGGGATACAGGCTAACCCCCCCACCACAGGGATACAGGCTAACTCCCCCAAAACAGGTATACAGGCTAACTCCCTCCCCCCACCACCACAGGTATACAGGCTAACCCCCCACCACCCCCCACAGGGGAAAACTAACCCCCCACCACCCCACGGTATACAGGGAACCCCCCACCACAGGTATACAGGATAACCCCCCACCACAGGTATACAGGCTAACCCCACCACCACCACAGGGATACAGGCTAACCCCCCCCCACCACAGGTATACAGGCTAACCCCCCACCACCCCCAGTTATACAGGCTAACCCCCCCCACCACAGTTATACAGGCTAACCCCCCAGTTATACAGGCTAACCCCCCACACCACAGAGATACAGGCTAACCCCCCCCCCTCCCCCACACCACAGAGATACAGGCTAACCCCACCGCACACCACAGAGATACAGGCTAACCCCCCCCCCCCACACCAAGATATACACAGCCCCACACACCACAGAGATAAGCAACCCCCCCCACCCCCGGGTTTCGCAACCCCCCCAACCAGAGTATACGGGCAAAACCCCCCACCACCACACGGATACAGGCTAACCCCCCCCACCCCCCATTAACACAACCCCCCACCCAGGTTACAGGGTAACTCCCCATTTAAAAGGGTAACCCCCCCACCAAAAGAGATACAGGGAACCCCCCCACACCACAGGAATACAGGCTACCCCCCCCCCCCCAGAGATACAGTCTAACCCCCCACACCACAGGATACGGTAACCCCCCCCCACAGGGATACAGGCTAAACCCCCCCCACCACAACAGGTATACAGGCTAACCCCCCCCCCCACCACCACAGGGATACAGGCTAACCCCCCCACCACCACCACAGGTATACAGGCTAACCCCCCACCACCACCACAGGGATACAGGCTAACCCCCCACCACCACAAGTATACAGGCTAACCCCCCCACCACAGTTACAGGTTAAACCCCCCCCCCCCACAGTATACCCGGGTAACCCCCCCCCCACCCAGGAACAGGGAAACCCCCCCACCACAGGAAAAAAGCAAACCCCCCCCCACCCCCATTATCAGGGTAACCCCCCCCCCCCCCCCACATTATACGCTAACCCCCCCCGTTTTACAGGCTAACCCCCCAAAAGACAGAGAACAGGCTAACCCCCCCCCCCCCACCCCAAAGGGGAAACAGCAACCCCCCACACCACAAATACAACAACCCCCCCCCCACACCACAGAGATACAGGCTAACCCCACCGCACACCACAGAGATACAGGCTAACCCCCCCCCCCACACACCACAGATATACAGGCTAACCCCCCCACCACAGGTATACAGGCTAACCCCCCCACCAGAGGTATACAGGCTAACCCCACCACCACCACCACAGGGATACAGGCTAACCCCCCCACCCCCAGTTATACAGGCTAACCCCCCACCACAGGTATACAGGCTAACCCCCCCAAAACAGGTATACAGGCTAACCCCCCCCCCACACCACAGAGATACAGGCTAACCCCCTCACACCACAGAGGTACAGGATAACCCCCCCACACCACAGAGATACAGTCTAACCCCCACCGCACACCACAGGGATACAGGCTAAACCCCCACAACCACAAGATACAGGGAACCCCCCCCCACAGGGATACAGGCTAACCCCCCCACACCACAGGTGTACAGGCTAACCCCCCCCCCACCACAGGGATACAGGCTACCCCCCCTCACCACAGGGATACAGGCTAACCCCCCACACCACAGAGATACAGACTAACCCCCCCCCCCAGAGATACAGGCTAACCCCCCCACCACGGGATACAGGCTAACCCCCCCCCCCCCCCCACACCACAAGGATACAGGCTAACCCCCCCCACCAAAGGGATACAGGGGTAACCCCCCAACAACCAAGATAAAAGGGTAATCCCCCCCCCCCCCCCCCTTAACACTTACCGTTGTTTTTGAAGTGATCCACCTGCGGAATTTAGCCTGTCAAAGCGATGTTTTTCTGCGGCTGCAAAAGTGAAATTCCCCCCTCCGAGCACCGCTTCCCCACTTCGGAAATTTTGGGGACCCACAAAATTTACGTGAACGGCATGTTGGGGCATGCTAGTACACAGCTACAGGTCCATTAAAAACGATGAACGAAAATCGTCCGCACCCTTCCATTCATGCGGCAGTTCAGTTCAGTGTCGTTACAGACAGACCAAAATCGTCAGACATGACAAGGCTTTGGGAAAGTGCATTCCTCGATTTAAAACATAAATAAATAAAGATTTTAAAAAATAATAATCTAAAAAAACATTTTTTCACACAACACATACATAAAATAGAATAAAAAAATTTGATGACACAACTCCTTTAATTAACCCCTGGATGTAAATTGCGCAAAAGTATTGAGCAGCCACAAACTACTAGCTTTGTAGCGTGTTACAATTGTGTGTTTTCTACGCTACACAACAAGAGAAAAAATTGTAATTAACCTTCGCTTGTGAATTATGCTACAGGAAAATTGTAATTTTTTGGCGGTGAAAAAGACGGTTTATTTTTGTTTCCACAGCAGAAAAACAACTCTTAATTAACCTCTGGATGTAAATCGTGCAAAAGAATTGAGCAGCCATAAACTACTAGCTTTGCATCGTGTTACAATTGCATGTTTTCTACGCTATACAACAAGAGAAAAAATTGTAATTAACCTTCGCTTGTGAATTATGCTAACTAGGAAAATTGTAAATTTTGGCGGTGAAAAGAACGGTTTATTTTGTCACCACAGCAGAAAAACAACGCTTAATTAACCCCTGGATGTAAATTGCACCAAACAATCGAGCAACCACAAACTACGAGCTTTGTAGCGTGTTACAATGGCGTGTTTTCTACGCTACACAACAAGAGAAAAATTGTAATTAACCTTCGCTTGTGAATTAGGCTACAGGAAAATCGTATTTTTTGGCGGTGAAAAAGACGGTTTCTTGGAGTCAACACAGCAGCAGCACAACGCTAAATTAACCCCTGGATGTAAATTGAGCAGCCAAAAATGAAGTGGTATTTGTATTGTAAAAACGCTGTTTATTTAAATGAATACAACAGGAACTGGCTTAGATCCCCCTTGGATATTCAATGTGCTGTGAGCAGATAGCATTAAAATGTATATGCAGCAGCAGTGGACACATACTGGACTTCAGATCCAATACCCCAAAAAATCAGAAATAGAACATTAAGAGAAGCAGTCTCTGAGACAAGCTGAGACACCCCACAAAAATCGCTGTATAAAAATCAGTTCTTCAGTAAGAGCCATCACAATCAGCCGCGGCAGCACCTTCCCTACTCAGTACAGTGAGAGCGGTATGAGCTCCCAGCGTCTCGCCCGGACTTATATAGTGTGATGACGTCACAGAATCCCGACGGTCTCTGATTGGCTTCATCTCTGCACATGTCATGCAGGCTATGCCCTTCTTCCTCCCAGAGTGCTTTGCCCCATGTAACGCCATGTGCTCGCAGCCATTTTATCAATCAAAAGCACACTTCATTCACCCGAAGTACCCCAAACTTCGACTTTGTTCAGAACCAAAGTTTTCCTGAAATTCTAAACGAATTCCACTTTGTTAGAATCAATTCGCCCATCTCTACTAATACTTATGAGCCTGATGTTGCCTTTATTTCATTAGACGCTGAAAAGGCATTTGATAGAGTTAATTGGTGCTGCATAGAACTTACCTTTTAGAAATTCGGCTTTTCTGGTTTAATGCTCTCAGCCATTATGGATCTCTACTTTACTTCATCTGCTTCAGTGTTAACTTTGGGCTTTCTTTCCGCAACTTTTAAGCTAACTAACTCTTCAAAGTTTTCCATTGTCCCCTCTAATTTTTGTACTATGCATTGAACCCTTAGCAAAGAAAGTTAGAAGTAATTCCCTAATCTCTGGCATAATAGGTAACCAAACACATCATAAAATAATTCTCTTATCAATCATACATAAATTCTAACATCTATTTTCAAACTTTATTTGAAATCTTAGGAAAGCAAGAGAAAAGAAAGACCTTCTGTTCCATAGTCATAGTAAAGGTGGCCTGGCTCTGCCCAATCTCCAAGCTTACAAGCAATATTACAATCCTCCTTGAACAATCCTTCGCACTGTGGCATGACATCCCCTCTGTTTCCTGGGCTCAGTAAGAAGAGTCATCCTTTATACCTTGCTCTGTTAGCACCCACCTCAAAGCACTTCCTCTTGGAGCATCAGCTCCAACTTTCTCTTTAAATTCCCTCACTGACTTATTTAAACTGTTGTCTATGCATGTTCTTCCTAACTGTTGGGTATACGTTCCTTTAACAGTCCTTAGCTGCTGCAATGAACATCTTTCTTTCTCTGCCTGATCTCAGTATAATCCTCAAATGGCCTACTGTTAATTCTGACACCTCTGACTTCCATAATTTTCTTCTCAAAAAGAAAGTTTTTTGAGAGAGGTTTATCCCTGATCTATCACCTGTTCTATAACAAGCACTCTGACATCAAATTTCCTACCATGACTAAATGGGAAAAAGAGTTGCCTAAAGAATTTACCTTGCCACAGTGGCATTTAGAACACTTGACCCCTTTCAAATTCTCAAAATTCCCTTTAAAAACCCCATTGGGGAAAACTGCACAAAATTTTAAATTTTAAAATGGTATTTACCACATACCCTCCCAAGGGTTTTCAGACCTTGAGAAAAAAAGTGCCAGTAGGGTACAATGCTTCACGTTTGGTGGGGCAGTCCCTTTATCAAACGATTTTGGAAGTCTGTAATTAATTTACTTTCTAAAGTCACTGGATTCCTGAACTTGCAGATTTGGATATTGATATGCAGGAAATTCTCCCTTCACTGAATACTGCATTTTTTCATGTCTTAATTGCAGCTAGAACATCATTAGCGTATGCCTGGAAAAATCCCAGAGTCCGTTATTACCCAAAGTGATTAATAGAGTCAATTTTAACTGCACTTGTGAGCTACAGCTTATTGACCCTCCTCATGTCTGAGCCAAAAAGAAAGTGCTCTGAAAGCCCTTGATGTCTTCTAAATACTACACCAATACAGTTACATGATATCTCTTTTTCTGCTTATTCCCCTTCCACATTAAAGCCATTGTTACTTTCCATATATGAACGATATTGTTATATTAGCAATCAATGACATTGTACTTATCTTGCCTGTTGCAAATTGTTTTGTTTGCAAGTTACCATATTTTGCATCAATAAACATGTTAAACTAAAAACAAAAAAAAAAACAGAAGAATGTGACTGCTGTAGCCAATCAGGGCTGTAATGGTGACGTCCTGTTCTGAAGAGGAAAAAAGTAAACATAAGACCTGAGAGAGGGATGGGTTTGGGAAAAGGGGAGCAGAGGTTGGGTGAGTGTAAGTATATATTTTATAAAAATATATATATATAAATATATATATATATATATATAAATATATATATATATATATATATGTATTAAATATATATATTTATTATTTTTTTTTTTTTTTTTTTTTTTACCAAACACAAACAATTACTATTTAATTTGTATATGAACCAGGTAACTCCTTTTGAGCTAATTGGAGGAAGCATTTAACAATGTTATTTTTTTGTATACATTCAACTATTTAGAGGTAAAAAACTCAATATTTATAACCTTTTTTCTACTATTTTCAGAAATGTCTAGTATGTGTTTCTAGTGTACTATTAGATTCAAACACCAACCTTCATTTCAAAGAAATGTATCTTGTGCATTTTCAGGTTTACATTTTAGAGTGTTTTACAGGCATTATTTTAGGTTTATAAATAGATTTGTATTACATTTTATTAAAATGAATGTGCCACAGTATACTAATAAGATCATAAAATGAAACACCATCTTAAAAACAAGACGTGTACACGTCACCAAATATGCCACAAAAGAGGAAAAATGGAAATGGTGTGGTAAGGAAAAAATAGACAATGAATAAGGAAATGATAACCTTATCTAAACCCTAATAGGCCCTGATAATGGTGATCTCATCTGCCTCCTATCCCCTCCACACACTGCCCATAGGCTGGCCTAATTATCTATAGTCCTGACATGTTTCCATGTGCCATATACATTTCTTAGGAACACAATGTGGAATAGATCACCAAAGACCACAATGGTTGTATTAAAGGGAATTTATTGCCAATTATTATTTTTTTTTTTTACTTATTAAAATAAGATACTGATCTATATTCTTTTCTTCTTAGCCGTTTTTATTTTCTGATAGTACATTTTGAAATTTGGTTGTCTGCATATGATTGTGGAGACAGCATTCTTGCCTGCATTACATTTAACAGCATTTAGAGAAATGCTTTACACCCAGTTTCCCTGAAACTTGGAAGCCGGTGAACTGGATCAGTCCCTTTAAACTTCTATATGAGTTTTTTTGTCATGCTCTGGACCGGGGGAAAAAGTCAGTGTGCGGGGAAAGGGGGAAGGGAACTTTTACTATCCCTTTTGTGACTTTTGGATCCTGTTTTATCTATAAAAATTTGGGTGTCCCCCTTTAAATTTTTCCCCCCGTTTTTAAATTGAAAGGACAGACTACTAAAAAACTTTTTTTCTCAGAACAGGAAGTGTTAGACCAAATTATTGGGCCCTAGGGGCCAAAAGGGGAAAGGTCTGCACCCCCTTAAAAATTTTTTAAAAATACTGAAAGGATATGTAAAAGGTTAAATAAGTAATTTTTTGAAAAAAATTTTCCCCTTTTAAAGCATTTAATGCATAAAACGGAAACAAGTTTATAAATAATACCCATAAAAGTACAGGGTAAAAGCAAAAATCCCAAAAAAATTTTCCACCCCTATGTAAAGCCACAAATCCCCAAGACGGGGGGGAATGTTAATGATCCCAAAATCCTACTCATTGCTTCACATAGGTTGTATCAGGGAAAAACCCATGGCATCAATTCCGCAACACATACAGAAAGCTCAGAGTAAAGCTCACCAGAATAAAGCAACAGTAAGCTAGGGGAAAAGGGCTTACCAAAAAAAAAACACAGAAAGGGAACCCTGGGGGGGGTTTTTCCTGTTTTGCAGAAAATTTTAAAACCCTGCCCTTTGGGGAAAACCCCATATTTAGGCTATTAGGGTTGTGTAGGCCACGTAGGGTTTCAATAGGGTTGTCAATTTCCTATTCATTGCCTATTATATATTTATTATTTTTTTTACATTATATGCTTAATGCAACCATTGTGGGTTCTGGTGATCTATTCCAATTTGCGTCCCCTGAAGAAATTTGTGTGTCACTTTGAAACCTGTCGGATTTAGATACATAATACGATCAGTGTAAGGGCAGTGTGTGAAAGGGATAGTTTTTGGGCCGGGGGGGGGGGGGGGGGGGGAGGGGGGGGGGGGGGGGGGGGGGGGGGGAAAAAAATCAACCTTATTGTGGTAGTCTTTTTGTTTTTAAAGGGCTTTTTAAAATTTTTACAGGGAATTTGGGGTTTTAAAAAGGGTTTAACAGTCAAAGGGAAACCAAAAATAGATGGGAAACATATCACTAATGGACCAAAGGGGGGTTTCTCTCCAAATTTGCCAAAAACACTTGGGCCACATGTTATAAAAAACCTGTCTAGTTCAAAAATTTTGGGCATTTTTTCCATAGAAAAACCCAATAAATTTGGGCCCCTTTGATTATGCTCTAGAAAAAATTTAAATGGGGGCGCTCTGATTGGCCCCAAAAGGGCAACATAGTGAATTTTAGACCTAGACAATTTTCATACATGTGGCCCTTAGACTCGTAATACAAACACAAGCATAGTCCATTTAACCAAATATTTTCTTTATATAGTAATTTTCTTTTGTCACAGCCCACAACAAGATATTAGAGTATCAAGACATAGTTATAGGAAAAAATATAAAAAAACTTTTTGAACCCAAATGTACAGTGTTTCAAAACGTCCATCTACCACAAAAACTTCTCTCAATCACAGAATTATCCAGATGTTCACTGGGCCTGCACATGTGCCTTTTTGAATATCCAAGGGTTATCTAAGCCTGTTGCTGTTGTATTCAGTTAAAAAAACAGCTTTTTTACAATCCAAATACCCCCCTTCATTTTTTTTTGCTCTTTTTATTTTGCCCCAATTTTTAGATCCGGGGGGTTTAAAGCATTGTTCTGCTGTTGTAGCCCACAAAAAAAAAACGTTTTTTTTTCACTGCCAAAGAAAATTTTTTTTGCCTGAGAAAATAATTCATATCCGAATTTTAAAACAAATTTTTTTCGTTGTTGTGTTTCCGAAAAAATACACCCCCCGGTTTTAACACTCTACAAACTTTAAAATTTTTGGGCAGCACATTTTTTTTTGGGCGCAATTTACATCCAAGGGTAACTAAGTTTTTTTTCTGGGGTTGTTTTCTTTAAAAAAACTTTTTTTCTTTCACCCCCAAAAGGGAAGAAATTCTGTAGCATAATTCATACCCAAAGGGGTTTAAATTAACCCTTTTTTGTATTTTTATATTCATAAAAAAACACTGTGTTTTTAAACGGCACATAAAAAGAAAATTTTTTCCTGGCCAAAATTTTTTGGATGCAATTTTAAGCGGGGGTTCCCCAACCCTTTTTAAATGGGTTCCCTTTAGATTTAAAATTTACGGGTTGAAAAATTTCATATACAAAATTTTAAATTAAACAGAGCGTACTTTTTAAAACCCAAACATATGTCAACAGAGAGGGGGCCGGGCACTTCACATTGAGTGGCAGTGGCACAAAAAATTCCTGGGGGCAGGCACAGGCCCACAGCACACGGGGGGGGACGTCGCAGCAGGGGTCATTTTGGGGGGGCCAAACTGCCCGGTTTCTTCTGGGCGGCCGTGTTTTGTTCAGAAACCCAAAAGGTTTTCTTGATTGGGTTGACTAGGCATCCACTTCCCCCCCAGATGACATCTAAAACCCCCCCACCAAAGAGCCCGTTTGGGGAAAACGTCAACACAACCCTTAGTTAACAGGGCCCGGGGTTGGGCAGCGGCCCTAACCTGTCCTCAACCTGCCACGGCCCATCCTTTTTTCCCTTTCGGGCCAGAGTTTCTACAGGGGGGGTCTGGGCCCGCCGCCACTATACAGGAGGATAAAACAATTTGAGGGGGGGCAGTCAGCAGCAAACTTGGCAGCAAAGAAATGGGGCCAATATCCCTGCTTCTTGCATTTTTTTTAATTGGAGTTTGGCCCATGGGGGGTTTTTTTTGGGGCGAGTATTTTAAGCCCCCTGAAATTACCAAGACCTTTTGAGGAGGAAACAGGTGACAATCAAACACTCATGAAGTAAAAAAGTGGGGGTTTTTAATCCATTTCTTCATTACACCAGTTTGTTAAAAATTTGCAGCGTATGGAACTTGAAAAGGGTAAGGGGGCGACCATAACTACGGGAATTTTTTTTAGGTGAAAAAATTTGCATTCGGGCCCCCAATTTTTTGAGGGAAATTTCATTAAAAAAACGGAATGGGCCCCAAAAAAAAAAGGGCAAAAAACAGCTGAAAACCCGGCTTTGTATAAAAAGGGGGGCCCTCCCCTTTTTTAAAGGTGGAAAAAAAGGGGAGGCCCCCCCCTTGTTAAGGAAAAAAAAGGGGGAGCCCTCCCCGGGGTTTAACGGTGGGAAAAAGGGGAGGCCCTCCCCTGTTAACGGTGGAAAAAGGGGGGGGGGCCCCCCCCCCTGTTACCTTTTCATTTTTTTCCCCCCTTTTAAAATTTTTTTCCCCCCGTTAAAATAAAATTAATTCCGGGTTTTTCTTTTCCCACCTTTTTTAATCATTTTCCGTCACCCGTGTACCCACCTTTCTGCTATGTTCCCTTTACCCGAATCTCCGCCCGCCTGCCCAAACCTTTTTTACCTGACCTTTGACTACTTTTTTCTTCTTTAAAGGGGACCCCGGACCTCGCGTGCCTCGGCTGCCCCCGGGCCAAGCTAGTCCCGCCAGGAGTAAAAACCTCATGGGACCCCGCCTCAGAAAGTCCATCCTGCCTTGCAGCAGCTCGGGGTGAAAACCGGGACCTACTTAGACCCCCCCGCCCCTGGTGTGGCCGCTACTACCGTTTTGCGGAGGTTCAGGGGGCCCACTATCCGGCCCGTTACAATGGCTGAAGTGAATCCCCAAGTTTCCTGGCCATTTCCCTTTAAATTTTTTTAAAAAAGTTCCACCATTTGAAAAGGGAGGGATTGCAGACCCCCAAACCCTTTGGAAAGGACCCATTTAAACTTCGGCATTTGGGGGATGGCAGCGCATACTGCTGTCCCTTGCCAATCGCTCGGTGAACGACTGCTGGAACCATGATGCCGGGGACAGGAGAACTGCCCATAGATAAAGAAATTAGAAAGAGAGGTGGTGAAGCCAAGACGCTTGAAAGGAAGGCGTGCCACTGGGTCACAGCTTTTGGGAACGGGATGGACCCCCCCACATCGAACCCTTATGGTGACACTGCATGAGGGTTGTTTGGGGGGCCCCGGGGTAATAACTTTAGGTCTCTGTCACGCTTTACTTTCTGACACAGATTCGCCTTTTTAGACAAACCATTTTCGCCCCCTTTTTTTTTTGGGGGTGCCTTACAAAAAACTGGCACAACCCCGATAGGTGTTTTAACCCAACCCCAAAGGGGCTGCACTGACGATTGTTAAAAAACCGCTGCCCCTGGTTGAGTCCCTGTCCGCTACTTTCTGGACCTGCAAAGTGGGGTGGTCAAATCGTGGCCTTTTTGGCTCCACCCTCGCACTGCGCCCCCCCTTTGCTGACCCCCCCGGCCCCCTGTACCGACTTACGGGCTGCCCCCAATGCCTGACATGCAAGCTGCTTTTGGCCCCCCTTTTTCTCCCTATGATAAAGAAAGAAACCCCTTTTACACTGTTTTTCTGGATCAGCTGATAGCATCAAAATGGCTTTCCCAAAAACCCCCAGTATCCCGAAGACACCCAACTTTACATCTCCGGCCCCAGACATTAACTCCTACTTTCCAAGAAACCCCGATTGTCGTTTGCCCCCAAACCTCCTTCTTCTCCTCCCCCTCTCCTAAAACTTAATGTTTGAGATTAAAGGAAGTTCCAGGCCCCGGGGGCAATGGGTTTGTCCCAGGGTAGGGCGCCACTTCTCCCCGGGAGAAAAAAGGGGGGACCAAAGGGGGCAAAGGAGGGACTGAATTTTCCGTTTGGGGGGGAAATTTATTCCTTTTTTTTAACTTTGGGCACCAAATAAAATTGTCCCACCCTTTGCCCTTCTCCCCGGCTCCCCCTTTGCGATCGGGAAAAACTTTAGTGTTTACCGTCCTCCTCAACGGTGTCGTTGTACAAAGCCTGACCGCTCGCAACATAACTCCCCATTGCAACTCTCCTCCTCACTATTTTCCCGTTTTTTTTTTTTTTTTTGGCAAGAAGCAGCAGATTCCCGTCCCACCTCTTTGCTGCCTACTGTCCCAAAAAAGTTTTGGTTTCCCCGCTGTAAAAATGGTGCAAGAGCGACAGCCAAAAGTAGTTCTCCTTTCGTGGGAAGCTAATGGGGCAGAGGTTTGGGGTTTAGGAAAAGGTGGGAGCCCCCACCCCCCCCCGGGGCCTGCCAACAAAAGGGGGTTTTGGGGGTGACAAACCCACCGAAATCTTGGCTGGGGTTGTCAGATGTCATCTGGGAGAAAATTTTATAATTTTAGTGTGTGGCAACATTTGGGCGGAAAAATGAAAAACCCCCCCAAGCTGGGCCCCCGCAAGGGGGTACTCCCGCCGTGACGTCCCCTTACTGTGCTGCGAACTGTGGTTTGGCCGTCCGATAACCTACTTCGGGGTTCTTTGGGCGCTATGGTAAAGGGTCTTTGCCCCCCAAATTGGGTTTTTTTTCCCCTGTCCTGCCCCCAAATTTTACAGGCTACATTCCCGCTTCAGTTTTTTTGTCAGTTTTGCCCTCTTTTAAATGCCCAGGGAAAATTTTTTGTGAAGCGATTCTAAGAGCGGGCCCGGCAGTCCCTATCGTGTCCCCTACTAAAAAAACAACCTGGTAAAGAAAACCAAACCAAGCTTCCCCCCTCCTATTTAAGCATGGCACAACTTTCTTTTCCCGCACCCCACAGGGTCGTGCAAACCCCGGAAATAGCTGTTTTTTAAGCATTCCCTCCCGAATAATTCGGGCCGAAAAAAATTTTGTCGGAAAAATTTTTGGCGAAGTCGCCCCAACGAATTTTTGAGCAAATTTCCCCAACTCCTTAAAAGAGTTCTAAAAATTAGAGAATTTTTACTAGAACTTAACTTTTCTAGAAAAGTTTAATCAACAAAATCAAGGAAATCCCCCGAGTGAATTTTGCATGTGAACCCCAGATTGATGTTGAATGACAGTCCTTTTTTGGGATTTTCCCTTCCCCTTTTCTTACTAAATTTCAGTTGTCTTTTTTTTCACCCAGCGTCTTAAATAATAAAATGTTTGAAGCCCTTCCACTTTGAAAAGGTCTAAGATCTTGTCCCCCACTTTCCTTTGAAAGCTTTTTTGGGCCCTTTCCCCCTGTTGCCGAGTTTGTTGTCTTTAATTTTAAGGTAACTATTGAATTTTGGAGTATTAAAAAAAATCTTAGGGGCCAAATTCTAAAAGGTTTTGGTTTTTTGGGGGGAAAACCCAAAAACTTATTTTTTCTCAGCAAAATACAAAAAACAATTTTTTTTCAATTTTCAAATTGTGGTTTTCGGATTTTTTTTTTGGTAATTCTATCTCTCAATGTTAAAATTAAACTACCCTTAAAATTATAGACTGTTCATGTCTTTGTCCGTGGGCAAACTTACAAAATCAGCAAGGGATCAAATAATTATTTCTTTCACTGTATATGCATGCATAGTGAGTACACCTTCCTGTAAAGACATTTAATTAAAAAAAAAAAATGTAAGTAAAGTCTTATAATTATTGTTGAGCAATTATGATCGACAAAGTTGAAATCGGCACGGTTTTTATGTTGATCGGATTTTTTCGATCACGCGATAATTTAGGTTAAAATCTGCGCATAATCTATTAATATTGCGGCATTTTCAGCGCTTCCTGTCAGTTTGGCGGCCAGCAAATCACTTAGAGAATAGAACAGGGCGAGCTGGGTGTGCGACTCATGACTGGGATTTTGTATGGTTGTGATTGGCTGGAAAAATCACATGACCTCGTTTTATATAGAACAGCCCTTCCTGTTCATTATCAGTGTGTGTATGTGTATCATAAGAGCAGGACGTGTGCTCGGACTCTCTCAAAACAGCTTAGCAAAACTATTCTTTTTGTTCACACAGACAACTATGCTTTTAGCTGTGAACATTAGATTAGAGAATTTCAGTTTTTAATTACTAAGGCTGAGAATTTTAATGGAGCATCTAGCGCTGTACAGCCGCAGGAGGGAAGGGGGGGAGGGGTGCGGACGAACACAGACAGACAGGCTGTCAGGCAGGCTTTTGAAAGGAGAGTGGATAATTGTACTGCCCAGACTCTGCTTTGACACTGCATTGAAATGGGTTTTTATTAACAGTTTTTGGCCAGGTTTTGGTGAAATATTAACTTGTATTTTGTGCAGCCTATATTAGGATACAGATATTTTCTAGTAACTGCAAGTGTATTTGATAGGTGCAAAACTCACCTTTTATTATCTGTACACGATTTAATTAGGTTTTTCTTCACTTTGGTGCAGCTCAGTTTTGTTCAAAGACCTACTTTGTTCTTACAATAGAATACAGAACTTTTCTAGTCACCGCAACTGTATTTATAGGTACAAAAACCAACTTTTAATATCCGTACACAATTTAATTACGTGTTTTTCACTTTGGCACAGCCCAGCTTTCTTCAACGACCCATTTTTTACTTACAATAGGATACAGAACTTTTCTTGTCACCGCAGGTGTACTTATAGGTGCAAAAACCAACTTCTAGTATCCGTACACAATTTAATTACGTGTTTTTCACTTTGGCGCAGCCCAGCTTTGTTCGAAGACCCATTTTTTACTTACAATAGGATACAGAACTTTTCAAGTCACCGCAGGTGTATTTATAGGTGCAAAACCCACCTTTTATTATTCGTATACAATTTAATTACGTGTTTTTTTTTACTTTGGTGCGGCCCAGTTTTGTTCATAGAGCCGCCTTGCACTTAAATTTGAATACAGCAATTTTGTAGTCACCACAGGTGTGTTTATAGGTGCAAAAACCCCGTTTTATTATCCGTACACAATATAAATAGGTTTTGTTCACTTTGGCGCAGTCCAGGTGTGTTCATAGAGCCACCTTGCACTTAAATTTGAATACAGCAATTTTGTAGTCACCGCAGGTGTATTTGTAGGTGCAAAAACCACCTTTTTTATCCGTATATATTTCAAATAGTTATTTTTTTGTTACTTTGGTGCGGCCCATCTTTGTTCATAGAGACACCTTGTACTTAAATTGGAATGCAGCAATTTTGTAGTCACCGCAGGTGTATTTATAGGTGCAAAAAACACGTTTTATTATCCGTACACAATTTAATTAAGTGTTTTTCACTTTGGCGCAGTCCAGCTTTGTTCATAGTGCCACCTTGCACTTAAATTTGAATACAGCAATTTTGTAGTCACCGCAGGTGTATTTATAGGTGCAAAAACCACCGTTTGTTATCCATATAATTTTTAAATAGCTGTATTGCATGTGGTGCGGCCCTAGTTTTTTTCAAATAGCCAAGTTGTACGAAAATTCTGAAAATTTTCTAGCAACTATTCTCATTTGTCATTGCTGCAAAAAACGCAATTTCTCATCCGTGTAACTTCTGAATAGTTTTATTGCGCTCGTTGAATCTCAATTTGGCGCACTTGTATGATATTTTGTTGAAAACTATCAATTCCTACTCCTACTGGGCAGTTGTAAATCCCTGGGACTGAAGGAAGAACACTGTTAAATTTGTCTTACTGTTCTTCCACCAGTTTCTAATCCTAGTTGGCTGTAGGAAATTAAAGGGATTTAAGACTAGCTGTGATTTGCCATCTTGTAATAAGAGACTTTCAAAAAAACTCTTCCATACCTTCTTAAATTTTTATCTGTCTGAACATGGAGCGAAATGCAGGTGGTAAACGAGCAAAGAGGGGTGTAGGAGGTAGAGGTACGAGAGAAGGTGCTCCTTCCAGTTGCGGCGACAACACGCATGCCAGAGGATTGTCGGTTGCAGGACCGTCAGGCCTGTCATCGCTGGGTCAGTGCCCTGTTAATCTCAGTAACGAACAGCGTCGCCAATCTGTTCTTCAGTGGTTAATGCAACCTGCTTCCAGTAGTCTTACCTCCTCGTCCTCCCAGTCACGGCCACAAATGTCGTCATCAGCATCATCAGCATTAGTGTTGAGCGATTTTTATTGACAAAGTTGAAATCGGCAAGGTTTTTATGGTGATCGAAATTTCCAGATCATGCGATAATTAAGATTAAAATCTGAGCATCATCTATTCAGATCGCGCCTTTTTCGGCGCTTCCTTTAATTTTTGGGGGCCAGCAAATCAATTACAGAATAGAGCAGGGTGAGTGTGTGTGCGAACGTCATGACTGGGATATGTATGGTTGCGATTGGCTTTGGGAAAAAACACATAACCCGTTTTTACATAGAACAGTGTTTCCTGTTTCAGCCTCAGTGTCTCTCAGCGTCTAATAGGGATAGGACCTGCGCCTACCTGTATCCAAAAAGCTCAACGAAAATAGTCTATTTCTGCACAAAAACCTCTACATTAGCTTGATCCTTCCAATTTAGTTACATTAGAGATTTGAAGATTTTATGTAGTTAACTAGAGAATTTTAAAGCAGCATCTACCGCTGTAAATTCACGGCGGTGGGAGCGGAGGTGGGGGGGCCCGCAGGCGAACACAGACAAGCTCTATCTATAAAGAACACTGGATAAAGTTCACCAAGACTTAGTGTAAAACATTGTAGTGGAATATCTTTATTATTAACAGTTTGCTATTGAAATAATTTTCCCGGGGTATTTGGGGAGCCTAAACTTATATTGGATACACATCATTTCTAGTAACTGCAGGGCTCTTTGTTAGCTCAAAACTCCACTTTTATTATCAATATACATTTCAGATAGGTGTTCATTTTTAATTTTAAACCCCTTAAAACCTGTGACTGTTGATATATCCACCTTGCAGTTAAAATTTCAATACAGCAATCTTGTAGTCAGAACAGTTTGTTTGTTGCCAAAAAAACCGTGAAACGTACGAAAAAATCACAGATACGTGTTTTTTGACTTTTGGGGCACCCAGCATTGTTCATTGACGCAGCATCTACATAAATCTTAAAACAGCAATTCTATATTCACCACAGGGGAATTGAAAGGTGCAAAAAATACCAATTTATTATACCAAAACATAAGAGATACGTGTTTTTTGGACTTTTGGGCCCCATCCAATTTTTTTGATAACACCTTGCATTTAAAAATTTTGAACCCCAGAAAATTTTTTTTTTGGGATTAGGGGGAAAAGAGAATACTGTGTTTTTCCCCGTTTTTTAAATAAAAAGCCTTTCCAAAACAAACCCCATCCCCTTCCCAAATTTTTTTTTATATTTAAAAAACAGGGGAGAGAAATCCGGGGGGAAGCGAGAAAAGGAGGGGGGAAATCACTTGGGGGAAAGGGGGGGCAAGAGAAGGTGTTTCCTTTCCCCAGTGCTGGCGACAACCCCAAATCCAGCGGATGTCATTGCAGGACCGTCAGGCCTGTCATCGCTGGGTCGGGGCCCCCGTAAAATCAAAAAAGAACCAACGTCGCCAATCTGCCCCTTCAGTGGAAAATTTGCAACCTCCCATCTAGCAGTCTTCCCCGCCCCTCGTCCCGCAGTCCCCGGCCACAAATGTGTCATCAGCATCATCCGCAACCCGTCCCCCAAAAACGGGCCCAAATTAAAACTCGGTCCCCCCAACCACTGGGATAACCCAAATTGTCTGAAGACCTCTTTGATGACAAAAATGGGGTTGGGGTCAAAAGGGGCATGTAAAAAGATCAAAAAAAAAGATTTAGTCTCCCTCGACCCCATTTAAATGATCCCAAACAGGGGAGGTGAAGGAACCCGGGTTTCAATGGGCCCCAAAAATATGGGGACCGGGGGTCGGCAACCCCTTTGCAGTCCCCCTTGTTTTGTAGCCCCAGTTTTGGAAGCAGAAAGTGGGCCCGACCAAGCCCAACCTGTGTTTTTAAAGATGTTTAAACGAAAATTGCGGTTTCCCAACCTGGTCTTTTCCCACAGAATTTGCTTGTAAAGCGTTTTCATCAGTGGACGGGGAGGAAGAGGATGGGGTAGTGTCAATAGGGGTCCCCCAAAAAAAGGGGAAAGAGGGGGGTCCGCAGAAGTCCGCTGAAATAAATTCCGCCACCCAAACGGTCACGCAAACCCCGCTCCCCCTTTTTCGCCTTTAAAAAAAAGGCCCGGGGCCCCTCTAAACCCCGGGGGCCTTTCCCTTTGAGCAAGCCTCTGATTCACCCACCCAAAGGTCAATAGCCCCCTTTTGCCGTAAACGAAATAAGTAGAGGCAAGAATTTTTAAGGGGGTTAAAACCCCCAACCAAAAAGTCTAGTCACATCGCAAAATCCCATGATTAAAAAGGGAGGGAAAAACGGGCCAAAAAGGCCAGACCGCCCCGGCCCTCCAAACCACAATCAAAACCCCTTTTCCCCGCCTCCTCCCTTCCCCCCGCCACCACCAACCCGTTCCTCAGCTGCCCATGTCCCCCGAGTCATAAACAGGGATCACCCCCCTCCCCCCTTCAGCCCCACCGTCGCCCAGTCCCAACCACCCCCCCACCAAAACCCCATCCTACCCTTTTCTCCCCCACCATTTTTTTAAACGCCGGCCACGCCATACCGTGGCCAGTCTAGCAGCCACCCCTTCTGTCTTCCGGGTTTGGGACCCAGAAGAAGCACTTTTAACCCCAAAACCCAAACCCCAAACCCAAAAGCCGAATGTCCTTTGCCAGGTTTTTGGGCCTTTGGGAAAGCCCCCTTTTCCGTCGGGTGGACACAGATCGTTCCGCCACGTCACCCCCCTTTCCTGCCTCCAATACCAAAAGCCCGAGCAGGCATTTTTTGTCAGAAAAAACCGTCCCCCGCCCGGCCAGCCACGGGCATCTAAAAATTTCCCAAGGGGCGTTTTCTGCATCTGTGTCCGGAAAAGCCCAAACTGACCACCGAACCCCCATGGACAGTAAGCCCCCGCCAAGGCCCTATGCTCTGTGAAGCGCACTGGGTGAGCTGGGTGGATGTCCCCTGGTGGTAAAAGGGGTCTCTTTTGGCCGGGCAAGCCTTTTAAAAACCCCAGGGATGGTGGGAGGGTTTTTTAACCCCCCCAAAGGGGGCCCGGTGGCATCAAGCGCCCAGGGGACAAACCCGGCCGGTTGAAATTAAAACTGCCTTGGAGACCGTCCACACACAGGTCAGGACTGTGGGCCCGGGTCAAAAACAACCCAACCGACGCTGGCTGGGGGACAAGAAAATTTTTCCAGGCAAGGGGTGTGGGGATAAACCGGGGGATATTTTGCTGGCCCCCTTAAGGAAAACGGGAGGGTGGAGCACAAACCCTTGCCGGGACATGTCAAGAACCTTGTCCCTCCAGGGAAATTTTCCCAAAGAGCTACCCAGGTCGGACGGGCCCGCTTTAAGAAGGGTCGGGTCGATTCCCCACTTCCGCCGTTTTCACCCTGCTTTTGTCCCGCCTGGCTTCGTTTTTCAGCCCAGCTCGCCTCCCCGTCCCAACCCCTCTCATTGTTTTTACGGGGCAACACGCTGGAATTCCCCCCTCCACATGCCCTCCAGCGATTTTTGGCCAAACAGCGAAAACCTTTAAACCCCGTACAAGTTACACCCGGCCTACAAGCAGCGTGGGGGACGTCGGGGTGTTGAACCAAACCAAAAGTGGAGGCAGGGAAAGAGCTCTGCACCATCCTTGCCATTTTTTAAAAAGCCCACCCAAAAAGGTCATTTCGGACAATGCCCTTGTCCCCATGACATGTGGTGATCTTATTTTTGGGAAAGATCGTTGGGACACTCTGAAACAAAAGGTCCCACCACACGGAGGGGGAACGGGCACAAAAAAAATGCGACACGGGGCCTTTCCCCTCCGTCAAATCCACAAGGGGCCCCACAGTTTACAATTTCCCTCGGTCCCTTTATTAGGGAGGGTTCGGGTCCAAGCAATTTCAAGGGGGCGCATCAGCTCTCCCCCGGGGGCATCATTTACCCGGCAAGTCAGGGCTGTGTTGAACTGGGGGCCGGAGGCACGGAGGGGGAGGAGGAGGAGGAGGAGGTATTTCCCAAAACAAACCCAAGTTACCGGCGTCCCTGCCTTGGGAAAAAGGGGTTTTTTGGCGCGAATTTTAGGCGGAGGGGGAAAAGAGGAAAAATCAGTTTGCACTGCCCCTCGAACCCCGAGGCTTGGGAAATCAAGGGTCCAACTCTCCCCAAAAGATGCTTGGATGCTCCATTTCTTCCAACATGACCTCGCAAAAAGGCCACCCAAAAAAACAACAGTTTCTGGTGGCCCCCCTCCTGGATCCCCGGTAAAAAAAACAAAAATCAGCCCTTTCCTTCCCCCCCACCCAAATAAAAGGGGTAAAAACAGGAAATGGGGGACCCTTTCTGATTTATCAACGGGGGAAAAATCTGTTGCCCTCTCTTTTACTTCCCCAAAATTTCACGGGGGAACAACCCTCCCCGACGTGACAGGGGGGAGGGAGAGTGCCATGTTAGGGTAGCGGCACAGCAGGGGAAAGTGGCGGAAGCCTAATGGGGGGGGGGGGACCCCTGGCAATCTTTGTTTAAACCACCTCACCAAGCTTTGAAATTTGCAGGGCACACAATCCAACCCACAGAGATCACTTAAGATAAATGGGGGCCCACACTATCTGCTCCAACACCGATGGTTTTTTGCATGTGTTCCGGAACCCAATTTTACTTCTGGGTACCCCAAAAAAGGGGGGACAAAATGGCCCGGGGCCCGGCTCGTTCCGCCATAAAAGGTGATGTCCTGCCCAGCAGCCATTTTTCCATACCCCAAGAGCGGCCCCCCCCAGCAAAAGCGGAAAAGGTGTCTTTTACAAAAAAACGCACCCGGGTTTTAAAGATAATGTGGATCGTTTAAATTTTTCATCAAGAGGGAATCAGGCAGGGGTCTCTGTGAGGTTTTTGCCCCAATTGCCGGGGTCACGATTACTTCCCGGGGTCTATTTCCCAAATTTCCCTTTTTCAAACAAAAATTTTGGTCCTTTTTGGAAAACTTTTTTTTTAAAATGAAAATTTCCCTTACTGCAATTTTTATTTTTTTTTTCCATTTTTATTCTCTTTTCGTGAAGAGACGAAAAAGACAGAAAATTTTAAGACAACACCGTATTCCATTTACTCTTTTTAAATTTTTTAAGAATTTTTTTCGCTTTTTCAAGGGTTTTTTGGGGTCATTTTTGCTGTGGATACAGCAAAAATTTAAAAGGGGCCCTTTTGGAAACAGAAATGGGGCCCTTCTAAGTGGCATTTTTTTTTCCCTCAAAAAATTTTTAATAGGGTTTGAGAAGTCAAATTTAAAATTTTTTTGGGGTCAGGTAGCTGTGAGTTTAACACCCAATAATCAGGGTTTTTTGGGAAAAGAAATGTGGCTTCTAAGTGGCATTTCCCCCTCACAAATTTTTAACAGTGGTGAGAAGTCATTTATATAATTTTTTTGGGTCATGCTGCTTTAAAAAGCAGCAATCAAACAGGTCCTATTTTTAAAAAAATTTTGTTTTAACAGACTTTTGTTCTTCACAATTGACCAAAGTGGCTCAAGGGCCCAATCTTTGTTTTTTTTATGGGGGGGCTTTTGCTTTTGAAATGCAGCAATACTACAGGCCCTTTATTTTTAAAAAAAATTTTTTTTCAAAATAGACTTTTGTTCTTAAACAATTTCCAAAGTGGCTCAAGGTTCATGCTTTAAATTTTTTGGGGCATTTTCTGGACTTGCAGCTATACTACAGGCCCTATTAAAAAATGTTGTTTCAAAACAGACATTTGATTTTCCCACAATTGTCAAGAGTGGCTAAAGGGTGATGGGGGCTGTCAAAAACAGGAATAGGTAGGAAAATGTTAATGGACACATATTGAAAAATGACTTTTTTTTGGGCAAGATTTTTAAACCCATAGCTATCAATCCCTTTTTTGAGACAACCCATTTAATACAATGAAAAAAAAAAAGAAACAAAGACCTGGGGGGATTTCCCTCCCATTTTTAAAAAAGTATTTTTCCCAGAATTAAAAATAATAAAAAACTTGCAAAAGAAAAAAATAGTGGGAAAAAAAAATTCCCCTGAATTGTACAAAAGGGGGGGCAAGAAAACTTGACCGATGTAGGGTTTTTTCAGAGGACGGGGGGTTGGAAACACGGAAGAGAAAAAAAGGAAAGAGACAATTTCCTCCAAACACGTTTAGTAAAAAAGAGAAAAAGAAAGCCAAGCAAAAGGGGACCTGGGTTTTAAAAAGGGCGTTTAAACCCCCAGAAAATTTCCCAAATGAAACTCCCTTTGGGCCACACCATACGGGGGGGCCCCAAACGCTACCCCCCGGTTCCCTTGGGGTGTAAATTTAGGAGGGGTGGAGGGTTTTTAACTTCCCGCACCCCTTTCTTCAGCCACGTATTTTTTTTTTGCTTTGGGCATCAGGGGATTTTAACCTGCGTTTTTAAAAGATGACGGGAAAAGCCAGCCGGGCTTTTCACCGCACCCCCTGTAAATCCGGGCCCCGGGTATGCTGTGGCACAGGAAAAAGTTTTAGTCAATGTCCAGTTCAAAATAAAATGGTGGTTTAAAAAACTCCTTTTTTCCGGGACTTTGTAACCCGGGGGTCTACAGGTTTTTGGATACTGAGGCCCGGACAGGAAAAAGTTTTTGTCCAGTTCAACAAAAAAGGGGGTTGAAAAACTTTTTTCCCGGCACTTTTTAAAAATGGGGGGTCCCAAAGGGGTTTAAAAAACATTTTTGCGGAAAAAGGACCGTTATAGTTAGTGTCCCGTTAAAATAAAATGGTGGTTGAAAGACTCCTTTTGCGGCACTTTTTAAATCTGGGGTCATGCAGGTTTGGGGCTCATGTTGCCTTCCAGGACAGGATATTCAATGTCCAGTTCAAGTAACATGATGGTTCAAATCATACTGCCTTCTGGCACTTTTAATTTGTGGGTGATGCAGTTTTAAGGTCATGCTGTGGTGCAAGACAGGGATAGTGAATGGTCTGTGACTTTTTTTCTGTGACTTTTATAACCTGTGTGTTGGCTAAGATGTAGCACGTATCCATTTGACTGTTGTGGATGTTAATTTCGGCTTCTCCAGCCTTGTTTGGGTGTAATAATGAAGGTGTTGTTGCTCTCCCATAGACTTTAATGGTAATCGCTCATAATCGATGCCACTATCGAAAAACCTTATCGATAGCGGCCGACTATCGACTATCGCCCGATGTCGATAGCCAACGTAATCGCTCAACACTAATCAGCATCCGTCCAAAATGAAGCAGCCCAAATGTCAACTCGTGTACCCACACTGTGGATAATCCATTTTCTGAAGACCTCTTTGATGACAAAATGTGGTTGGGGTCAGAAGGCATGTTAAAAGATCAAGAGGCCAAAGAGGATGATATTGTCTGCTCTGACGCCCAGTTACTGATGCCATCAGAGGAGGAGAAGGAAGTCGGTTAATCGGCAAAAATCCCGGGCGGTCGGCAACGCCTTGCAGTGCCTCTTGCTTGTAGCCCGCAGCTCCTGGAGGCAGAATGTCAGGACGACCAAGTCACCTGTGTTGATGATGATGATGACGACATTGCGGATCCAACGTGGTCTTTTCAGCAGAATTTGCCTGCGAGCGCTTCATCACTGGATGAGGAGGAAGACGATGGAGTAGTGTCAGTACGGGTCCCGCCTCAAAAAAGGAGAGGGCGGTCGCAGAAGTCCACTGATATGATTCCGTCAGCCACGATCAGCGGAAACACCGCTCCTCGCTTATCGCCGTCAAAAAGGTCCAGGACCTCTCAAGCCTGGGCCCTTTTCGAGCACGCCTCTGATTCACCCAGCGATGTCATATGCCGCCTTTGCCGTAAACGCATCAGTAGAGGCAAGAACCCAACATGTCTAGTCACATGCAGCGAATGCATGAGTTGAAATGGAGGCAACACTTGGCCAAAAAAGGCCACACCGATGCCGGGCTTCCAACCACTGTCACACCCTCTGTCTCCGCCTCCTCCGCCACCACCAAGCGTTCCTCAGCTGCCCATGTCTCTCAGAGTCATGATCAGGGATCAGCCTCCACCGTCGCCTGAGTACCACCAGCACCCATCCTACCCCTTCTCCTTCCACCAGTTTGATGACCTGTACGCCATACCGTGGCCAGTCTAGCAGCCAGCCTTCTGTCTTCCAGGTTTGGGAGCAGAAGAAGCACTTTAACCCAAACCATCCCAAAGCCAAAAGCCTGAATGTCGGCATTGCCAGGCTTTTGGCCTTGGAAATGTTGCCTTTCCGTCTGGTGGACACAGATCGGTTCCGCCACGTCATGGCCCTTGCCTGCCCCCAATACCAGATGCAGAGCAGGCATTTCTTTTACAGTAAAGTCATCCCTGCCATGGCCAGCCACGTGTCCTCTAAAATTTCAAGCGCGTTGTCTGCATCTGTGTCCGGAAAAGTCCATCTGACCACCGACACATGGACTAGTAAGCACCGCCAAGGCCGCTATAGCTCTGTGACAGCGCACTGGGTGAGCTGGGTGGATGTCTCTGGTGGTAATGGTGGCTCTAAGGCTCGGCGCACGCTCTTCAAAACCACAGGGATGGTGCAGGGTTCTAGCCCCCAAGGTCCTCTGGTGGCATCACGGGCCCAGAGAAACCAGGCTGTGTTGAAATTAATCTGTCTTGGAGACCGTCCACACACAGGTCAGGAGCTGTGGACGGCTCTCCACAATGAGACCGAGCACTGGCTGGGTGACAAGAACCTTGTGCCAGGCAAGGTGGTGTGCAATAAATCTGCTGGCCGCCCTTAAGATCGGTAGGCTGGAGCACATCCCTTGCCTGGCACATGTCATGAACCCTGTCGTCCAGAAATTTCTAAAGCGCTACCCGAGTCTGGACTGCCTGCTGAGGAAGACTCGAGGTCTGAGTTCGCACTTCCGGCGTTCGCACACTGCTTCGTACCGCCTGGCTGCGTTGCAACGGTCAGCTCGGCCTCCCCATCAACCGTCTCATTGTTGACGTGGCAACACGATGGAATTCCACCCTCCACATGCTCCAGTGATTGTGGCAGCAGCGCAATGCCATTACGCAGTACGAAGTGACAAATGGCCTGACAAGCAGCGGTGCGGACGTTGGGGTGTTGAGCCACCGAGAGTGGAGGCAGGTGAAAGAGCTCTGCACCATCCTTGCCAGTTTTGAAGAAGCCACCAAAATGGTCAGTGCGGACCATGCCCTTGTCAGCATGAGCATTGTGGTGATCTTAGTTCTGGAACTATCATTGGAGTCTCTAAAACATCAGGTCCTGCCAGCGACGGAGGAGGAGACGGACACAGATGCAGACACAAAGCCTTTCTCTCCGTCGAATCCACAAGGCCCGACAGTTTCACAATTTCATCGGTCTTCATTAGGCAGTGGTTCAGGGTCCAGGGCTAATGTAAGGCGGCGCCTCAGCTCTCAGGGTGCATCATCTGAGGCAAATCAGGGCTGTGTTGAAGCTGTGCCGGAGGAAGCGGAGGAGGAGGAGGTATTCCTGGACACCGACGTTACCGACGTCCCTGCCTTGGAAAGAGGTTGGCATGAATTTGAGGCAGAGGAGGAAGATGAGGAAGATCAGTTTGCTAGTGCCCCTCGACCCAGAGGCTTGGGAAATCAAGGCTCCATCTCTCACATGAGTGCTTGGATGCTCCATTTCCTCCAACATGATCCTCGCATTAAGGCCATCAAAATGAACAACAGTTACTAGGTGGCCACCCTCCTGGATCCCCGGTACAAAACTAAACTCAGCACTTTCCTTCCACCCACCAAAATTGAGAGTAAAAGGCAGATAATTGGAGACCTTGCTGATTGATCAACTGGAGACATCTGTTGCGTCTGCTTCATGTTCTTCAAATGTCATGGTGGAACAACGTCAGCGACGTGACAGCAGTAGAGTGCCAAATAGCCGCAGCGGCTGCAGCAGGCAAGGTGGCAGAAGCCTAATGGGTGACCTCTGGCAATCTTTATTTACCACCTCACCAACGCATGTAATGCAGGGCACACATATAACACACAGAGACCAGCTTAAGATCATGGTGCACGACTATCTGCGTCTCAAATCCGATGTTTTTCGATGTGTTCCGGACCCAATCAACTTCTGGGTATCCAAAATGGATGAATGGCCTGAACTCGCTCGCTACGCCATAGAGGTGTTGTCCTGCCCAGCAGCCAGCGTCATATCTGAGCGGACCTTCAGCACAGCTGGAGGAGTCATTACAGACAAACGCATCCGGCTTTCCACAGATAATGTGGATCGTTTGACTTTCATCAAGATGAATCAGGAATGGATCTCTGATGATGTTGTGGCCGAGGTCACCGATTAGTTGTCAAAAGTGGCTCAAGGGTCATGTTTTGAATTTTTGGGGGCATTTTGCTGTGAAATGCAGCTTTACTACAGGTCCTATTCTAAAAAAATGTGGTTTCTAACAGACATTTGTTCTTCACAATTGTCAAAAGTGGCTCAAGGGTCATGTTTTGAATTTTTGGGGCATTTTGCTGTGAAATGCAGCTATACTACAGGTCCTATTCTAAAAAATTTGTTTTCTAACAGACATTTGTTCTTCACAATTGTCATAAGGGGCTCAAGGGTGATGGTGCTGTCAAAAACAGGAATAGGTAGGACACTGTTAATGGTCACATTTTTCAAAATGACTTGTTTTTGCAAGATGTTTAAAATAGCTAGCAATTCTTGTAGTGAGACAACCCATTTAATACAATTTAAAAAAAAGAGAAACAAAGACGTGGTGGGATTCCATCCTATTTTAAAAATGTGTTTTTTTAGAATTAAACTACTAAAAAACTTGCATGTACAAAATAGCTGATACAAATATTCCTCTGAATTGTACAAGGGAGGTACAGGATGACTTGAATAGATGTAGGTTACCCAGGACAGGTATAGTCAATGTCCAGTTCAACTAAAATGGTGGTTAAAAGACTCCTTTTTCCGGCACTTTTTAAATTTGTGGGTCATGCAGGTTTGGGGCTCATGCTGTGGCCCAGGACAGATATGGTCAATGTCCAGTTCAACTAATATGGTGGTTCAAAGACTCCTTTTTCCGGAACTTTTTAAATTTGTGAGTCATGCAGGTTTGCGGCTCGTGCTGTGGCCCAGGACAGATATAGTCAATTTCCAGTTCAACTAAAATGGTGATTCAAAGACTCCTTTTTCCGGCACTTTTTAATCTGTGGGTCAGACAGGTTTAATGGTCATACTGTGGTACAGAACAGGTATAGTCATATGTCCAGTTCAACTAAAATGGTGGTTAAAAGACTCCTTTTTCCAGCACTTTTTTTAATCTGGGGGTCATGCAGGTTTGGGGCCCATGCTGTGGCCCAGGACAGGTATAGTCAATGTGCAGTTCAACTAAAATGGTGGTTGAAAGACTCCTTTTTCCGGCACTTTTTAATCTGGGGTCAGATAGGTTTAAGGGTCATGCTGCGTTCCAGGACAGGGAGAGTCAATGTCCAGTTCAAGTAAAATGATGGTTCAAATAATACTGCCTTCTGGCACTTTTTAATTTGTGGGTCATGCAGGTTAAAGGGTCATGCTGTGGTGCAAGACAGGGATAGTGAATGGTCTGTGATTTTCTTTCTGTGGCTTTTATAACCTACGTGAGTTGCCTAAGATGTAGCACGTATCCATTTGACTGTTGTGGATGTTAATTCCAGCTTCTCCAGCCCTGTTTGGGTGTAAGAATGAAGGTGTTGTTCCTCTCCCATAGACTTTAATGGTCATCGGCGATAATCTATTGGAAATCGTCTTGATAATTGCCGATATCGACTATCGACCCGATGATGATAGTCGACGTAATCGCTCCTCACTACTTATAATGATTGATAGAGAATTGTATACATTTTTGTAGTTTCATGTCCCAAATCTGTCATACATTCTTGACAATATAGCTACTGCATCGCAAAAATCCTTATTTTAGTATATTCGAGGCTGTCAGTATAAAATGTATTTAAATAAAATAAGTATTTAGAAGTTAAGATAGTGTGTGCCGCTTTCATTATAGTTTTGTGCCATACAACACTTGATACATGACCCCTAACATGTCTTTCAATAACATGATAAATCGATTCAAAGCTGCAGTTTTTCATAAGTTACAATAGGTATATGTTCTGCAAAGACATCATTTATGTCTTTCAATATATTGTAGCATAATACATTTTTCTTCGGAGTATATGAACTGTATAAAATTAGTTTTCTTTCATGCAGTGAAGTATCTATTTTAATTTTCCTACCTGCAATCTTAGGAGAAGAAAAATTAAGCCTACAGTAGATCTAAATGGCAGTTGGAAATATAATTAGTGCATTGAGTTGGAACATAAATACCTGTGTATGCTATTTCCCTTTTACTGTTGAATGTAAAATGAACCTGACTTGTACAGTAATGCTGTAAATGTGGCATAATAAAGTGCGTCATTTATGCTTTAAAATCTAAATTGAGCCATGCTACTTATAAACACTAGGTGGTTGAAATTAATAAGGTTGTGATAATGAAACTCTTTTCTGATCCCCTTTGTGTTATTTGTCAGATATGTCATTAATTTTCAAGGTTAAAGGGGTTTTGCCACGATATAATATTGATGTGGGATCCTCCAAAATGGGTATTTAACCACTTTTCTAAATATATGTGATTACAAAAAATATAGCCTGCCACAGCTGCAGCCTTACTATTTGTTTAGTGTTTGCTTAAATTATCTCTGGCCATAAGAATTATTTTCAATTCTTAACTGATGGCAGGGCACTGGAACAAGCTTTGAAAGGAGAGGAAGAGCAGAGCAGTGCTCCTGGACATGCACCACTTCTCTGTCTGCTAATGATACAATGACTCTCTGAGGTTCCTACACAGCCTTTCATGTGTAGGAGAGAGCCCTGAGAATCTCTGTAATGTAATTATACAAGTAAACATGCAGCCAGCTCCCTGCTCACCCTCCTCCCAAACCCTGCAGTAGTCAGTGACTGTCAGCTGCCTGCTGGGATCTTATCTACACTCCTGAGTAGATAAGAGGGAGAAAACAAAACCTATATAGCTTGTTCTCCTCTGTGGTTTGGCCAAATACCATGTTTGCTCAGCTAGACCTCAGAGCTTCTAACACTACAGGCTGACTGAATATCTGCCTTGGGAGCGTGCATGGGAGGTTGTACAATGATGTCATGAAGGAGGCACTTGTTTTTTTTTAATAAAGGAACACAAACCAACTTTTTTAAATAATGGAGAGGACAGTGGCGGCCTGTTAGCTAAGGAAATCACTTCTTGGCAAAACCCCTTTAAACAATTCAGTCTAAGTTGATCATTTTGTTAAAGCAATTAGGCAGACTGCTTCTAGGAAAGATATCTTGCAATTTTGTGGTGGCTAATGTTAACAGTACAATGTGGTTGATACACATGTGACATTTAGATATACATTTATATAACTGAACATTGATTTAATGGTTGTTCCTGATCCAACCTTTTGATCAAGACTAAATTAAGTATTAATTAATTGGTTTCAGAATTAATTATAATATTACTCAGTAAAACATGTAAATTAACATGCATGTATAATAAAAATGTTGAATACCACATCACTAGTAGGGGTACTATGGCAAGATAAATGCAAAAGACATAAAAATTACTAAAGAACACATTGAAATAACAGTCCATGCCCAAATTATACAGAATATAAAATCAAATTTACCGAGGCACAACACAAACATAAAAATAGAGACATAAGGCCAATTGACAATGCACAATTAAGACTACATCTCAGTTCCACACTGAGTAGAAGTTGAAGTAGAACCACATGTTGCAAGACGTTAGCTGTACTCTTTTACTCAGAACAGAGCAGAGCCCAACCGATTGCCTGTAGGATTCAAATTATTAGTTATTATTAGTTCCCCTAGGAGAGGGAACTCTGTCCGTGAGAGACAAAAGGCACGAACACTTAAAGGAGTTTTCTTACCACAATAATTAGCTAATAAAATGTAGGCAAAGGTAAATTAAGATTATTACCAAATACATTGCGGTTCTCATTTTCCTGTGTTGAGGAGATAAAGGATATTTTATCGACTGCTTGTGTACACAAGTTTCTCTAGGTTACCAACTACTCCGTTCTCTCTCTTTTATCTGATTTCTCTGGACTGCCTTCTGTGCATGTGGAGTCTCTGCTGAGTATTATCTCTAGCACAGGAGCTTGTTTACCTAAGTTAATAACAAGTTTAAACCCTTTAGAGCTCTGTAGCCATGTGCACTACAGATTATAAAACTGTCTGAACCCATGCCAAGCCAGTTGGTCGCTGTTTTTCTCTCGTTTTAATTTTGTTATCCATTTCCGACCGGTGGAAAAGAATATCAAAGCCGATGCCCTTTCTCTTACCTCAGATGTTAGCAGAGAAGATGAGGCCACTCCTCGGCACACTGTACCCCCTTAATGTCTGATATCCACAGCTCCCGTAAACCTCCAACGGGTACTCCCAGGCAAGACATACGGGCGCCCTGCGCTCTGGAAAAGGGTACTGGACTGGGATCATTCTTCTCGAATAGCCGGACATCCTGGGGTTCGGAAGTCTTGTTCCCTGATCGCCTGTTTTTTACTGGTGGTCTGAGTTGGCCAAAGAAGTGAAAGAATTCATGGAAGCTTGTACCACTTGTGCTTGTAATAAATCTCCTCATCTCAAACCGGCGTGGGCTGCTGCAACCTCTGCCAGTTCCTAACAGTCCATGGGTTCACATCGCTATGGACTTTATCACCGACTTACCTCCCTCTGCCGGTAATACGGTTATTTGGGTGGTCACAGACAGATTCTCCAAAATGGCACACTTCGTTCCGCTGCCTGGCCATCCTTTCACCCCACGTCTAGCCAATCTCTTCTTTCAACATATTTTCCGGCCGCATGGACTCCCCAACATACCGTCTCGGACCGGGGAGTTCAGTTTGTCTCTAGATTTTGGCGGGGCCTCTGCGCACAATTACAAGTCAAACTGGACTTTTCTTCTGCCTACCACACACAATCTAATGGTTAAGTGGAGAGGGTGAATCAGGTCTTGGGTACCTATCTCAGCCATTTCGTGTCTGCTCGACACGACGATTGGTCTAGTTTGTTGCCATGGGCCGAATTTTCATACAATACTCTGGAATCAGATTCTGCCGGAGCATCTCCTTTTATCGTGGTCGTGGGAGCCGGAGGACAACAACCTGGACTGCTACCTCCTGACAAGGTTTCTGCAGGCTAGAAAGAGGGGGAGACCTAAGTGGGGGGGGGGGTAAAGCCGCGGGGCACACCCGCATCCCAGCAGCGTCGCCCGCTGTGAACAACGCTGCGACCTGGACCTCGGGCTGCGGGCACAATCACAGTTCTGTCCCCTTACCTTCCCGGGCTCCTGCTGTGCTCCGGGCGCATGCTTCCTCTGCTAGGGCATGCGTGCGGTACTACATCTCAATTTAAAGGAACAGCGCACCGGTGATTGGTTTTCACCAGGCTCTGATCCTATTTAAGTCCTACCTCTTCCCCTTGACACCTGCCGAATCGATAGTGCCCTGTGCCTAGAGAGGAAGTGTTCCTGAAGTATCTAGTGTTTCGTGTACCGTATCTTCTGCCTCTGTCCCTCGACCCCGAACCTCCGCAGCCTGTCCCAACCTACCTGCCCTTCCCCGAGTCTGCTCCACGATTTTGCACCAAGCCACACCTCGCCCGCCACCGCAAGCAAGTCATGTCAGGGGTAGCGCCCTGGTGAAAACCGGAGCCACTTAGACTCCGCTCCCTGGCGTGGTTTACAACATCTCTAGTTTGCCTTTTGGTAAGCCAAACCTGACAGTTTTAGGTGCAGAACAAACATAACGTTTATTGTCCCTCGGACTTGAATAACGGAAAAACAAACATACTTCGTTCAGCTTATCACAGAAAAATAAAGACGGTCCTTGCTTCAGGGTTTACAGCCCAGCAACACAAAACAACCTCACCGGCTCAGCAGTAGAAATGTTCACAGACACTTGGAGACAGCTTTGCATGTCCTCACTTCAGAGAGGTTTTCAGCATAATCACACAGCTCCGCCCTGAGCTGTGTCAGCTGCCTTATATGGCTGGAGTATGGGAGTGGAGTGGGCTGGAGTATGGGAGTGGCCGTCCCACCCAGACTCTTGGGCCGCTCCATAAAAAACCCGATCCGAACTACCACAATAAAAATGGCTTGGCAACATAACATCGCTGGCAACACTCTATAGGGTTTTTTATATCACCGAGGTCAGCCACCTTGGTGATACATACATTCCGTCCACAACTTTACCCCTGGGCCTCTTACACACCCCCCTCCTCTGCCCCAAGCCGGGAGGCTGGGCACCTTCTGCCACCAGGCAATGGACCCTCGACAATGCATTCGCATCCCCATGCAGCTTCCCTGGTCTGTGCTCCACATGGAAATTAAAATCTTGGAGTGCAAGAAACCACCGTATGACCCTGGTGTTGTTCCCTTTCCTTTCTCTCATCAATTTTAGTGGAGCATGATCCGATAGTAACCTAAATTTTCTCCCCAGAAGGGAATATTTTAGGGAGTCAAGAGCCCACTTAATGGCGAGACACTCCTTCTCAACTATGGAATAGTTCCTACTAACGAACATGGCCGGGTGCTCCTCACCATTTAATTCCTGGGATAAGACAGCACCCAGACCCACATCTGACGCATCTGTCTGGACTATAAACTTTTTGTTAAAATCTGGAGCCACTAGCATCGGCTGCTTACATAGAGCTTGTTTTAGCTCTTGGAATGCCCCTTCTGCCTCGGGAGGCCACTTAGCCATGACGGACTTTGTACCTTTTGTAAGGTCGGTTAAGGGGGCAGCAATCAAGGCCAAATTAGGAACAAATCTCCTGTAATTACCCACGATCCCCAGGAAAGCCCAAACCTGCTTCTTGGTAAGTGGCCGTGGCCAGTTCTGTACTGCCTCCACTTTGTTTATCTGCAGCTTGATTTCACCTTTACCCACAATGTAGCCTAGATAACTCACCTCTTCCATGCCCATGGCACATTTCTTTGGGTTCACAGTGAACCCAGCTTTTCTTATGGCCCCAAGTACTGCCTGGACTTTAACCAGATGGCTATCCCAATCCCTGCTGAAAATGACTATGTTATCTAAGTATGCTGCTGCATACTCTTTGTGGGTGCCTAAGACTTTGTCCATAGCCCTCTGGAAGGTGGCAGGAGCTCCTTGTCACCCAAACGGCATTCTGACATACTGGTAGCAGCCATCGGGGGTGGAGAATGTTGTCTTTTCTCTAGCCTCTTTGGAAAGGGGAATCTGCCAGTAGCCCTTCGTTAAGTCCAGGGTGTTAATATACCAGGCCGGCCCTAGCCTTTCAATGAGCTCATCCAACCTGGGCATGGGGTAGGCATCAAACTTAGACACCTCATTCAGCTTTCTGTAGTCATTGCAAAACCGCCACTCGCCTAACGGTTTTGGCACCAACACGATGGGGCTTTACCAGCCACTCTTCGCCTCCTCAATTACACCCAGTTTTAAGATCCTTTCCACTTCCCTAGAAATTACCTCCCGACGGGCTTCAGGAATCCGGTAGGGTTTTAAATCCACCCGAACATGGGGTTCCGTGAGGATCTCATGTTCAATGATGCGGGTGAGGCCTGGCAAATCTGAGAACATATCCCTATTCTGCTGCAGCAACTCCCGACATTGTTGCTTCTGGGACGGGGATAAAGCCACTTCAATATGGACCTCCTCAATACTGACCTCTTGCTGCCCCACCATGCACGAGGTTTCGGGGGGCCTCTATCCTTCCATGGTTTTATTAAATGTACGTGATATACTTGGAAGGGCTTTCTTTTACTAGGCTGGTGGATTTTGTAGTTTACCTCACCTACTTTTTCCACCACTTCATACGGGGCTTGCCACGTGGCCAGGAATTTGCTCTCCACAGTGGGAATCAGTATGAGGAACTCTCTAACCTTAGCCGACCGATTGTATACCCTAGCTTGGGCCTCCTGGGCTTTTAGCAGATGTTCTGTCACAATGGGCATCACATTAGAGATCCTCTCTTGCATCTGAGTCACGTGCTCGATGACGCTTCTATAGGGGGTAGCCTCATTCTCCCATGTCTCCTTAGCCATATTCGGTAACCCTCTAGGGTGTCTGCCATACAATAATTCAAAGGGTAAAAACCATGTAGAGGCTTGGGGAACTTCTCTGACTGAAAATAACAAGTATGGTAGTAGGCAGTCCCAGTCCTTACTGTCCTTCTCTACCACCTTTTTCAACATTGCCTTTAAGGTTTTGTTGAATCTTTCAACTAGGCCGTCGATCTGGGGATGGTATACAGAGGATCTCAACTGGGTGATGTTTAGGAGCTTGCAGACTTCCCGCATAACCTTGGACATAAACGGTGCCCCTGGTCTGTCAGAATCTCCTTTGGCAGCCCTGTTCGTGAAAATATATTAAATAATTCTCGGGCTATACATTTGGCTGAGGTATTCCTTAACGGAACAGCCTCAGGGTACTGGGTAGTATAATCCACTACAACCAATATATGTTGATGACCTCGCGCTGACTTCGGTATGGGCCCCACCAAATCCATCGCTATCCGTTGGAATGGGATTTCTATTATAGGAAGCGGGACTAGAGGACTCCGAAAATGAGCGACTGGGGCTGTCACCTGACAGACTGGGCAAGATTAACAGTAGTCACGTATCTCTCTAAAGCACCCGGGCCTGTAAAAGCTGTCACGTCAAGGGAGGTACAGTGAGCTGACTGGAACCCAGCCCACTGTCCCTGCCTACTTGACGTGCTGCCCTAGGCGGCAGACGGCAACTGGGCGACAGTCCCTGTGCTGCTAAAGTGCTGGGGCCGTCAGGAGGAAGAATAGTCAGACAGTCCGGGTAACTAACAAATCGGGAACGCCAAGCCACAAATCAGAACCAGAGGGATAAATGTAAACAAGCCGAGGTCAAACACGAACGGGAGCGAGGTACAAAATCAGAAGACAAGCTGGGGTTAGGAGAACAAGCCGAGGTCTGGTACACGGATAAGCAAAACACAATATAAAGCACAAGTAACACAAGGCGGCCAGTAAATTTCACAGGCGCAGCACTCAGCTAGCAGGGAGTTTAAATGTGTTTTCCGGATACCGCCCCTGTAGCTGATTGGAGCGGGTCCTCCCAGTGGCTGGTGCGACACGCCCCCTCTCTGGAGTGGCTGGACCTCTGTCACTCACACAGCTCCCAGCAGACTGTCTATCAGGGTGGGGTCATTGATCAGCTGCTGCAGACTCTTCCTCCCTGCAAGCCGAGCGCTGCCCAGCCCTGACAGTACTCCCCCTTTTAGGAGGGGCCCCCGGACCCTTTCCTGGTCTGGGTTTGTCCATGTTAGAATCATGGAATTCCCTTACCCGGTCATCAGCATGGATGGATTTCGCCGGAACCCATGATCTCTCCTCAGGACCATACCCCTTCCAATGCACCAGGTACTGTAGAGAACTTTGGACCTTACGAGAATCCAAAATACGGGTGACTTCATATTCTAACTCCCCCTCTATGCAAACTGGAGGCTGAATATACCTCTTAAGAAGTGCACGAAGGAACACGTTATGTATACATTATGTATACGGAGAGACGAGGGTAATTTCAGCCGATATGCCACCGGATTAACCACCTCCTGAACCACATATGGTCCTACAAATCGCGGCGCGAGTTTACCAGAGGGAACTTTCAATCGCAGAGTTCGGGTGAATAACCATACTTTATCCCCAACCGCAAACCATCTAGAACCCAGACGCCGTCTATCAGAATTTTTCTTCTAGATGTTCTGAGTATGAACCAAGTTTTTCTGAACTTGGGCCCAGACTGTGCACAGATCTTTAATGATAACATCCACCCCGCTGTGATCAGACGTAGCACTGGAAAATTATGGATGCCTAGGGTGAAAACCATAATTACAGTAAAATGGTGAGGTCCAAGACGAGCTACTATCCTGATTGTTAATGGCAAATTCAACCAAAGGTAAGTATTTTACCCAGTCTACCTGCTGATCAGATACATAACAATGGAGTTTTTGTGTTACCATTTGATTTACCCTCTCTGTCTTCCCATTAGTCTCTGGGTGGAAGGCAGAAGAGAAGGACAGGGTGATATCCAGAGCCTTGCAAAGGGCTCTCCAAAATAAAGAAACGAACTGAACCCCTCTGTCCGAAACGATATTCTCTGGTAACCTATAAAGCTTGACAATGTGTTTGACAAACAGTTCAGCAAGTTTTTTGGATGACGGTAACCCCCTTAAAGGAACAAGATGGCACATTTTGCTGAAACGATCCACTACCACCCAAATAACTGTTTTGCCCTGCGAAGGAGGAAGGTCTGTCATAAAATCCATGGAGATATGGGTCCATGGATGTTCAGGTATAGGTAGAGGGCATAGTTCACCAGGAGGACGAGTTCTGGGAACCTTAGCCTGAGCACAGACTTCACAAGATGCCATAAAGGCCTCAACATCACGAGGCAATGACGGCCACCAGTAATTACGAGAAATGCGCTTTTTTGTGCCAGACACTCCAGGATGCCCAGATAACACGGAGCCATGAAATTCTTTTAAAACTAGTAGCTGGAACTGAGTAGGGACAAAGACCTTTGAAATAGGACATTTAGCAGGTCTCATATCCTAGTGGGACTTAATCTCAGTTGCTAAATCAGGGGTAATAGCTGAGACAACAGTCTCCTTGGGCAATATAGGTGCCGGATCCTCCTGGGATGCGTGGCTGGCACAGAAGGTTCTAGATAGAGCATCAGCCTTCACATCAGTATTGCCCAGTATGGTAGGGAGACATCTGTCAACACACTGTTGTCCCCACCTGACTAATTCCCCTGAATTCCAGTCAAACACTGGATTATGATTCTGAAGCCAGGACAGCCCCAAAACCACATCAGCGGGCAGCTCCTCCATGATAAATAGAATACACTTTTCAATATGTATGGATCCGACCACCATCTCCAGCTCAGGGGTACAATGTTGGATTGTGCCCCGAGCTAGTGGAGTGGAGTCAATATCCACAACCCGTAGAGAATTAGATAGCGGTCTCCAAGGTAGGCCTAGAAGTTTGACGAAAGAGGCATCAACAAAATTAGAAGCTGATCCAGAATCCACAAACGCACTTCCAGAACCAGACAGCGACAAGTATGAAATCTTAACTGGTAGCAGCAATTTTTGGATTCAATAGGAAATACCTGCTCGCCTAGGAGATATTCCTGCCAATCACCTAGGCGCTGGCGTTTTCCCGACCTGGTCTTCCTCTTGGAGCACTCCCTGATGCCGTGTCCATCTTCGCCATAGTAAAAGCATAATCCCTGGGTACGACGAGAAGTCCTACGGTCCCTAGCAGCAGTGACAGAAAAAGCCACCACTTGCATGGGCTCCTCTGGGTTTATATCAGGAACCGTGGGCATAGAAGTTACTATGGAGTGAACCACCGGGGTGGTAGCCTTCTCTCGACGTCTCTCCCTAAAACGTCTGTCCAGACGAACGGCTAATGCCGTAGCCTCATCTAAAGTACCAGGGGTAGGGTAAGCCACCAATAAATCCTTCACATGGTCAGCTAACCCTAATCTAAATTGACATCTGAGAGCTGGGTCGTTCTACCCAGACGGAACACACCAGCGCCGAAACTCGGAGCAATACTCCTCCACAGTTTTTTTTACCCTGCCTCAAGGTGGTCAGCTGAGCCTCGGCCACAGCTTCCCTATCCGGGTCATCAAAAAGTACCTCTAAGGCGGCAAAGAACCTGTCCACAGAAGACAGTTCTGGTGAATCAGGCGGTAACGAGAATGCCCACTCCTGGGGGGGGACCCTGAAGTAGGGACATAACAATTCCCACCCTTTGCATCTCATTCCCCGAGGTTTGTGGGCAGAGCCTAAAATACAGATGACATCCCTCTCTAAATGCCACAAAGGCCTTTTTGTTGCCTGAGAACCTGTCACAGGAGGGGAAGGTAGTGTAGGGATACTCTGACTTGGGGTAGACTCCTGCTGTTCTACCCTCAGCACCGGATTCTGGACTAGCTGGGTTAGCCCCTGCATCTGCTCTACCAGCGCTGTTATGGAGTTCATAGTGAGGGTAGAGCAGTAACTGTTTTGGCCTGTGAAAATGTCACGTCAAGGGAGGTACAGTGAGCACTGACTGGAACCCAGCCCACTGTCCCTGCCTACTTGACGTGCTGCCCTAGGCGGCAGACGGCAACTGGGCGACAGTCCCTGCGCTGCTAAAGTGCTGGGGCCATCAGGAGGAAGAATAGTAAGACAGTCCGGGTAAATAACAAATCGGGAACGCCAAGCCACAAATCAGAACTAGAGGGATAAACGTAAACAAGCCGAGGTCAAACACGAACGGGAGCAAGGTACAAAATCAGAAGACAAGCCGGGGTCATGAGAACAAGTGGAGGTCTGGTACATGGATAAGCAAAACACAATATAAAGCACAATTAACACAAGGCAGCCAGGAAATTTCACAGGCACAGCACTCAGCTAGCAGGGAGTTTAAATGTGATTCCCGGATACCGCCCCTGTAGCTGATTGGAGCGACCTCCGGGTCCTCCCATTGGCTGGTGCGACACGCCCCCTGTCAGGAGTGGCTGGACCTCTGTCACTCACACAGCTCCCAGCAGACTGTCTATCAGGGTGGGGTCGCTGATCAGCTGCTGCAGACTCTTCCTCCCTGCAAGCCGAGTGCTGCCCAGCCCTGACAAAAACCTTTGTAGGACTCGTTGCTGGGTTTTGTCCGCCCCCAAATGACCAGCCAACACATGAGAGTGGGCCATATCTAACACCATATGTCGGTACGGCTGCGGCACAACTAATTGCTCCACCACTTTGTCTCTCACTTTGTTCAAGTCGTTATTTACTGCAAAGTGTGGAAACCGATTATCAGCCCCAGACTCTTGTGGAGCCCCATTTAATACTCTCACCTGATCAAGGGCGCCCTTTAAGGTCAGATCCCAGAGCTGGGCAGTCCCAAAATTCTCCTGGGAGACCTCCAGATCAGGGACAACCGTCTCAGGGGTTACTTCCTCTTCCTCATCCCCAGCCAGTACACACATACGAAATTCATTTCCCCTGACGGATGAGGTAGAACCACCCCCAGAAACATTATTGCACTCTGGTTGATCAGGCACTTCAGCCTTGGCCCACAACTCCCAGAACAGAGGGAAGTCTCGACCAATAATTATGTCATGCAGTAAATTTGGCACAACTCCCACACCGTGGGACACGATACCACAGTCAGTGTGCAGGGAAACCTGGGCCAGGGGGTACGCCTTAGTATCCCCATGAATACATATGACCCCCAACTGTTTCGCAGGGACAAGCTCATGTGGCAGTGTAGCAGTCACCAGGGTGACGAGACCCCCTGACTCCTTTCACACGCACACGGTAGGCCTGCAGTCCCTTGCCTGGATGAGGAACATCACTACAGGCTGGGTAAGCAAAATACGAACAGCGCCGCCCTGCGGAGCAGTCCATGTGCTCCGTTGGGGTAGGGCATTGGGCTGCTATATGGCCGGGACCCTGGCACCTCCAGCAGACGATGGGTCGTGCCTGACTCTTTGTCACTGGCACTAGTCCCTATTGGGTCTTCGGACGCCCCTTACTGGAGGATTTCGGCCACCTCCTTGAAGCCCTAGCTCCTCCTGGGATATTCCAGTACGTTGACCTCAGGCTCCCTTCACTGCACAGAGAGTTCTCGACAGCCACATATCACTCAACCAGGCTCACCAGGTTGTCAGCATTCTGGGGATCTCCTTGGGCAAGCCAATCGGTCCATTACAACCCGTTCCAGCATCTGGGCAGGAGTACAGGTATCAGGCTGCAGCCATTTCTGGACCAGGTGGAGCAGGTTGAACATTTGGGACCTGGGAGGCTTGTCCCTGCTATACCCAGAGCGGTGCACCCTTTGGGCTCGGACCTCCAACATGACCCCCAGAAGGGCCAGTATCTCTGCCTTTAACTTGCTATAATCCTTAGCATCTTGTAGAGTCAAGTCATAGTAGGTTTTCTGAGGCTCGCCGGTCAGATATGGGGCAAGGACCTCTGCCCATTGTTCTGGGGGCAGTTTCTCTCTATCCACCACTCTCTCAAACACGGACAGAAAGGCTTCCACATCGTCATTTGGGGTCATCTTCTGTAATGCCTCTCTCACAGTCCTCCTTGCCTTAGTACTGTCACTGGCGCTGGGCAGAGGCACAGGCTCCCTGGTCCTTATGGCTTCAGTCAGGAGAGCCATATGCTGAATCAGGAGCTGGTTTGTCTCCTGTTGGGCCCTGGTTGTCTCCTGTTGAGCTTGCTGCTGCTGCTGCATGTTACTCTGCACAAGGTGCTTAATAAGTTCCTCCATTTTCTCAGAGCGTGCTACGGCCTTTACCCAGGACATAAAGTCTTATGCACCAATATTTCCAACCTGTGCTCTTGGGTCGTGTCTGCCCGCATCCAAAACACCAATTGCGGGGCTGTCTGCTCCTAGGTAGTCTCTGGATTAGCACAGACACAGGTTTAGGTGCAAAACAAACATAAAGTTTATTGTCCCTCGGACTTGAATAACGGAAAAACAAACATGCTTCCTTCAGCTTATCACAGAAAAATAAAGACAGTCCGTGCTTCAGGGTTTACAGCCAAGCAACACAAAACAACCTCACCGGGTCAGCAGTAGAAATGTTCACAGACACTTGGAGACAGCTTTGCATGTCCTCACTTCATATATATATATATATATATATATATATATACATATATATTTACACACACACACATTATATATATATATATATAATACACACTCACCGGCCACTTTATTAGGTACACCTGTCCAACTGCTCGTTAACACTTAATTTCTAATCAGCCACTCACGTGGCGGCAACTCAGTGCATTTAGGCATTTAGACATGGTCAAGACAATCTCCTGCAGTTCAAACCGAGCATCAGTATTGGGAAGAAAGGTGATTTGAGTGCCTTTGAACGTGGCGTGGTTGTTGGTGCCAGAAGGGCTGGTCTGAGTATTTCAGAAACTGCTGATCTCTTGGGATTTTCACGCACAACCATCTCTAGGGTTTACAGAGAATGGTCCGAAAAAGAAAAAACATCCAGTGAGCGGCAGTCCTGTGGGCGGAAATGCCTTATTGATGCCAGAGGTCAAAGGAGAATGGGCAGATTGGTTCGAGCTGATAGAACGGCAACAGTGACTCAAATAGCCACCCGTTACAACCAAGGTAGGCAGAAGAGCATCTCTGAACGCACAGTACGGCGAACTTTGAGGCAGATGGGCTACAGCAGCAGAAGACCACACCGGGTGCCACTCCTTTCAGCTAAGAACAGGAAACTGAAGCTCCAATTTGCCCAAGCTCATCGAAATTGGACAGTAGAAGATTGGAAAAAACGTTGCCTGGTCTGATGAGTCTCGATTTCTGCTGCGACATTCGGATGGTAGGGTCAGAATTTGGCGTCAACAACATGAAAGCATGGATCCATCCTGCCTTGTATCAACGGTTCAGGCTGGTGGTGGTGGTGTCATGGTGTGGGGAATATTTTCTTGGCACTCTTTGGGCCCCTTGGTACCAATTGAGCATCGTTGCAACACCTTGTGGAATCTATGCCATGAAGAATTGAGGCAGTTCTGAAGGCAAAAGGGGGTCCAACCCGTTACTAGCATGGTGTACCTAATAAAGTGGCCGGTGAGTGTGTATATATATATATATATATATATATATATATATATATATATATATATATTATATATATTATATGTTGTGTGCATCTTGTCCTGCAAAAGCCCTCATAAGGCTATGTAGATGAAAAAATAAAAAAAAGATATGACTCTTGGAAGGAATGTAGGAAAAATAAAAACCCCAAATCCAAAAATAGCTGATACTGAAGGGGTTAAGAAAACTTTGTTGCTAGTACTTCTATAAATTTTGATTCTGATGATGTAAGTTACTGTATGTACCTTGAGTTGTGTGGCATTCATCATCCAGTCCTGCTTGGCATTGTTTGCGATGAAGCGGTCATCAGTGGGTGATATAGCAAAAGGAAGCCACTCCTTTGCCTTTTTGTGACTCTTCCAGTCTCTCCGTATCTCCATTGCAACCGGTTGATGACAGTCTGTGACACTCTAAGCTCAGTGCCCACTTCTGTCTGAGAACATCCTGCTTGAAGCCTCGCAAGATAATCTTGATCAATTGTACGGTTGTCTTGGTCTCATGAAGTCAAAATGTGAACGGCGTAATGAGAAGGACTGTTTAAATTCCAATTCAAATTGATTGGTGATTCAGGGATCAAATACCTGTTATGAGTTTAGCTATTAATATCCTTATTTGAGATCAGCAAGTTCTCCAAAAAGTACTGAAACACTGAACAGTTGGTTCGTTCTAAAATTGAGATGGTCTCATTTAGTTTATTTAAAAAAAACAAGAAATTTTATATTCATCCTGAAATTTCAACCAAAATCCAAATATCCCTAACTTTTTGTCAGTAGTTTATAACACTCTTTATTTATGGCAGTATTCTCAAGGTAAGTTCTAAGTGATCCCACTCCCATGGATGAAAAACAACCCACACCTAAATGGTCTCAGGATGTTTTTTTTTGGGCTAGATACAGGACTCATGGCAATGCTGACCATTTCTTTCCAGACAATCATTCTACCAAATGTGCCAAACATTCTGAAAGAGCTTAGCAGAGAAAGTAACTTTACCCCTGTCTTCTGTAGTCCAATCCCTGCAGAATGTCAATCTATCCGTTTTTCTTGAAGAGAAGTAGCTTCTTTGCTGACTTTCTTGACAACAGACCAGTCTCCACAAGCCTTCACTTCACTATGCACGCAGATGCAGTGGCACCTGCATGCTGTCATTCCTGAGCAAGCTCTGCACTGGTGTTGAACCGATCCCATAGCTGAATCTTGATATTCTGCAATTCTTCAGTCCTGAAGCCTTCCTCACAGCCATTGAACCTCTTCATTTTTTGTGGTTCGGTTCATTTAAATAGTAAAAAATGACTTTACAATTTATTGCAATTCATTTGTGCACTCTTCAGAATAATTTAAAATTAAAGAAGCATTCTCACCAAAGTCATTAGCTTTAAGTATGTAGGCAAAGGGAAATAAAGACTATTACAAAATACATTGTTCTTCTGATCTTGCTTTGTTTCAGAACTAGAGCAGTTCTTATCTCCTGCTTGTATACACAAGCTTACCTAGACTACTGACCATTTCTCTCTGCTCTTATTGTTCTAGCTGCCCATGCTGACTATGGTGACACCCCTTTCTGTTGTGTCTTATCAGCAGTACATGAACTTGTAAGTTATTGGCAAACTGTATCCCTTTACAGCTCTGTAGCCATCTACCCTGCTATGAAACCATTGTATTACCAATGTTCCTTTAACAGGCTTAGTCAGGCTATGTTTACGCCGTGTGCTCGGGAGCGGTGACGGGGGGGCCGGCAGCCCACCGGCCCCATAGACATTCATTATTCATGGCGCGTATACGCCGTGAATAATTGATATGTCACTTATCTCCCCGCTCGCCGTATTGTGCGAGCTGGAAAAGGAAACATAATCCATAGTTCTCTATGATAACTGTGGATTACCGTAATGACTGGGACATATTATTATTATTATTATTATTATTATTATTATTATTATTATTATTATTATTTGTCTAGCTGTAGTTCCACTGTTACTTTCAAAAGTAATATCTGCACCATCTATTCTGGATTATGTCACCTTTGTTGATTTTTAATCTGTTTGCCTCTATACTTACATTAAACCAATATGCTATTTTTTTTTTTTTTTTTCCAATACACACTTTTCTTATTGTAGGATGAGAAACTGTCTCTAGGCCTATTTAGAATAAACTTTTCATTGGTACATCTTCAACTATTGTACAATATTTTTGTCACTCTGCCTCTTCATTGACTGTTGCTTTTTATTCTTGAGGTTTTTTATTCCTTTTTTAAAGAGATGCCACATTTTCTTGACTTTGAAGGAAGCCAAATACAATATTTCACTACTGCAAGAAACACACTTGGAGGTCAGTCATTATCCCAAACTCTGTTATTTTGAATTTCCCAGTGTGATCTCACTGGCTCTGTTAGAATGGCATCCAAAGGTGCATATATTTTGACAAAATGTTTTCTTCTCTTATTTTTCACATTTTTGGATCCAGAATAGTGTTTTCTCTTATTAAAATGGAAATAAATTGTAACTTTTGCTAATTTGCATTTTCCCTAAGTCAGTCAAAACAAATGAATTACTGTTATTTGTTGGTGATTTAAATGTGACCTTATCAAATTCAACTTTTTGTGGTCTCTAAACAAATTAGTGAAATCCCATGTTTTATGTCTATATTGCAAGATTTAAACTTGGTTGATTCCTAGAGTTTTTTACACCTTTCGGATCAAGACCTCACCTATTACTCTACTTTGCATGGGTGGTTTTTAAAAACTTGACCATTTCTTTATTTTCAAGATAAACTTGAATTCTGTGTTGTCCTTCTGATGACCATGTTCTGAATTTACTTAGTAAATTACTAGTCGTCTTGACTAAAACATCAACAGAATATATGTTATATGTAACACACCTCAATTCCTTCAATAAAAGACACTTCATAGAATGTAAATGTAAGGTATTTTTGAGCTAAATGAAAATCCTGAAATCCCTTCATAGGTATTATAAAGCCTTTTTTTTTTTTCAATTACTTTGTTCTCATGCAAAAATAACTTTTCTCACTATATTTAGATACAAAATATTCAGTTGCACAGAATAATCTCTTGTTTCGCACCACTAAAAAAATATAAATGACCTCATAGCCCAACTAAAAAAACTTAACTCTCCAGAAAATAAAAATAATATTATATACCTTTCTAGCACAAATAGTATGCCCACTGATGTAATACATATATAAGTTTGTGATAAGTAGACTTAAGCAGAGAAGGTTGAGTATATATATGTACACTCAAATCTTATCTTCTTTAATTAAGTATCTAAACAGTTCTGCATGATTGGTTGCAACCGATATAACTTTGAGGTGAACTTAAACAGACATGGCCTTCCTGAGAGCCTTAAACTTAATGCCTTCTTGGATGTCTTGTCTTTCCCCGTTATATTAGTAGAACAAAGTGATATTTTAAGACCTTACTTTGTGATTTAATTATAGGTCCATTTCACTTTTAATAGCTGACTTCAGATTTATAACTAAAGGCTTAGGTGATTAAAGAATGACATCCCGAACATCATTTTCTTTTATAAACACAATAGCCTAGAATCATTTACATTTTATACCATACACAAAAAAAACACTATTGGTTCTTTCCAGCAAATACATATATTTCCATTCTCTGGCTTGCATCCAAGTAATGGTGTTCTATTTGCCACTTTTTAAAATGTGCAACAGAATTAAGAGTGACTCTTCATATTGCTCTTGTTTGTCATGGTTATTGAAACTTGTATGCGAGCCTTGACACTGGAATAAGAGATTGCAGATGTGCATACAGAAGGCAGTGAACATAAACTGCCCATTTATGCAGGTGATTTTCTAGCTATAGTCTGTAATGTGAAATCCACAGTTACTAAACCTTTAACCTTTATGGACTATTGCAGAAATGTTACTAACTTTAAAATTAACCCTATTAAACTCTATTAAATATGCCCTAACCAAGTAATGTATAAAAAATAAAATAGCTATTGCTTTCATTTTCAACTGATCATTCACTTGCATCACTTGTCTTGGTGTTAAAACAAGCAATTTCTTAATAGACCTATACTTTTTAAAATATACGCCCCTTTTACTCTCTCTTTAAGCTATAATTACAAAGTTGGAAGTCCATAAATGTTGTTGTTTGGTAAAAAAAAAAAAAAATTATATTTCTCTTTTAATAGAAATAAACCTACCTATTTAAGGTACTGTACGTCTCATTGCTTAAAACTTCCTTTTCTACTTGCCGAAACTAATTTTGGACTTTTTTGGGCAAAATAGTGCAGCCTGTCATTTAAAAGTCTATTCTGACTCAGCTAAAAATAAGAGATAGGTTAGACTTCTGGACCCAAATGATAGGGGTCAGTTGGGGTGTGATGGTAGACTCCTACTGATTATTATTGCAGCTGCTTTTACCCTAGAAGTGATTACCTCAATGAAAAGATGGTGCAGCAATAACTTGACAGACACAGTCCCAAACCTTTCCACATTTAGCGGACACAAAGGGGGACACATTAGACCACTCCTTAAATTACGTCCAAGCATATAATATCACAAAAGTTCAAACCTCTAAACATGCCCAGTCACATTACATCTCACCAGATCATGCCTCCACCCATGACCACTTACTGTGGACCATTATGCATATTCCTATTAAAAGCAGAACGTTCGTAAATACGTCTGGATTTCCCATTGGTAGCCATTCTGAGCTAATTATTCATTATTTTAGGCTGAGTCTGTGATGTATTTACGGACGTAAATACGTCCATAAATACGTCCAGAACTAAGCCCTGGGAACATAGAAATCCGGCTTGGAGAACCACAGGTCCCAGCAAGACCTGTGCTGTGCTGGCTCTTGCTGTAAATATTAAATAGAATTAAAGGTGAAAGAAGAAAAAATACATCTTACTTTTTTATTAAAACAAAAAAAAAAAACACAAATTAACATCTGTACAACATCAGCATTGGCTTCTTTAATGTAAAATTATTGGAATTCTCTCCCTTTTTGTAAGAACTTTTCTAGCTGATAGTTCTTTCTTTTCAGATCTTATATATATTTGCTTTCATTTTAAATTATCAACTTTTTCGATACATTGAAAATTTTTTTATCACCTTGGATATTTCCCTTTATTCATTTGAAAGACAACTCTTTTTTATTATTATACTGTTGTAACTGTATTGTATTGCCCCATTACAATCAGTTCTAGTTTCCCTGCGCCTCCTCTGACTCAGGTAGACCACTTTGAAGTAGGTCTGCCTGTCGGAGCTGTAATGCGCTTCACTTTGCCGACCAGCAATCATGCATGCCTCGGATTTTTCGAAAGTGCCGTGTCCCGCCCCAGAACGCCCACAGCGCGCCCACTGCACGCCCCTTCATGTTTGGCACATATAAAAGTGGCGAAGGTTGCTCCTAACAGCACATCCCTGCGTCCGACAGTGGACGGCACGCAGTATACGCCTGAAATCTGGCGCAAATTCCGATCATACATGTCACCCTTTGTGCTTTAATTAATAAGAAATTTTGGTGCATACAATCCTTGCTTATTTGTGAAAAATATTGTGAAAATTTGGAACAATTTGCAATTTTCAAAGTTCAAAAATTTCTCTGTGTAAGACAGATAGTTATTCCCCTCAAAATAGTTTATAACTAGCATCTACCATATGTCTACTGTAGGTTGGCACAATTTTTAAATGTCTTTTTTTTACGACATTAGGGGGCTAGGAAATTTAAAATAAATTTTTCACATTTTCAAGAAGATTGGCAACATAGATTTAGGGACCAGTCCAGTTCTAGCATGTCTTTGATGAGCCTGTAAGTTAGATACCCCCAGAAATGACTCCATCTAAGAAACTAGACCCCTGAAAGCAGGGGTCTCAAACTGCGGCCCTCCAGCTGTTGGGAAACTACAACTCCCATCATGCATTTATATAATCTATATCAGTGGACATAATGGGAGTTGTAGTTTTCCAACTGCTGGAGGGTTACAGTTTGAGACCCCTGCCTTAAATTATTTAAAAAAGCATTTAGTAAGTTTTTACTCCATAAGGTATTTCACAGAAATTAAAGCAAAGTGGAGGTTACATTTAAAAATTTAACTTTTGTTTGCAGATTTTCAATTTTCATCCATTATTCACTGGAACACGGTAGATGTGAGTAAGTAAATGAAGCGCAGCATCAATAACCCAGGTTGTGCTGTTTTTAGAGATATCCCATATGTGACCGTAGTGCGCTATTTGGCTCAACCACAAGCCTCAGAATAGGAGGAGCACTTACCGGACTCTGGGGTCTCATTTTCATTACCATTTTATTTAGGCATCATTACGGGTTTGTGGGCACCCTAAGGTGCTAAAACTTAATAAATTCCCCTAAAAAGACCCCATATTGGAAACTACACCCCTTAAGGAATATATCCAGGGGTGCCATGATTATATCGACCCCACAGGTGTTTCACAATTTTTTTTAGCATTAGGCTCTGAAAATGAAAACATTTTTTTTCCAACAATATGCAATTTTAGCTGAAAACATTTAGTTTTTACATGGAATCCTGGAAAAAAAGCCCCACAAATTGTGTTATGCAATTTCTTCCATGTTTGGCAATACCGTATAAATGAGTGTAAACTGCTGTTTGGGCGCATGCCAGGGCATATAAGGGAGGGAGCCTTATTTGGCTTTTGAAATGCAGATTTTGGTGGGTGCCATGTCACATTTGCAAAGCCCCCAAAATAGCAGAGCAGGTGAAACCTTCAAGAAGTCATCCAATTTTGAATTCAACACACCTCATGGATCTCATCTAAAGTATTGCACTGTATTGTGCATTTTGGAAGCGCAGGTTTTCAAAAAAATTTTTTGTATTGGGCCATGACAATGGGGGGAAAAATATAGTTTCGCCATTGTTTTTTGGGCTTCATTTTTATAGCGTTCGCCGTGCGGGATAAATGACAGGATACCTTTACTATGCTGTTACACCAATGATTAGAGATGGGCGAATTTCTCAAAACTTTGATTCGCCGAGTTTGCCGAATTTTCTGACAAAAATCGTTTCGACCCAAATTTATTAGCGGCAAATCGCGTTAAAAAACAGCTATTTCCTGGCTGCAGAGAGCCTGTAGGGTGCTGTAGAATGTTGTGCTATGCTCAAATATGTATAGGGAGCATGGTTTGGTCTTTATACAATGCTGTGTTTTAGTATGATACACACATGACAGCCACTGCTCTTAGAATCGCTTCACTTTTCAATTCCCTGGGCACGTACATGGACAAAGCTGACCAAATAAGTGAAGCGGGAACGCAGCCTGGCAAGGTAACGTCAGCACAGCTTGAAAAAACCGAGCTGAGGGCAAAGATCTTACTATAATGTAAAAGAGCACACTCCTTTTACACCGACATTGCCGTGTTGCGGCAGTAATTTTGCGTTGACGTCACTGATCATTTTGCCCTTCTTTTCATACGTTAGTGTCCGCTTTCAATCGGTCAATAATCCATCAGTATTGCTAAAGCCAAAAACACACAGGAGTCGATCCAAAACAGAGATGACCAGTAAATGGGATATTTACATGTCTTCTGTGTTCTGTATCCATTCCTGCTTTTGGCTAGTTAAACATCAGACAATCCTGATCCTTTTCATTCCTTTTGACAGATGAAAAGAAGGGGAAAACCAAACATAGCGACAACGTCATAGTGGTGGAGGTGGAAACAGCATTAGGAAACCACAGGGTGGCAGTAGCAGGAGTAGGCCACAAAGTGGCACAATGACAAATTCTGTAGGTGGCAGCAACATCAGAGGCCCACAGAGTGGCACAATGACAAATTATGGAGGTGGCAGCAACATCAGGAGCCCACAGAGTGGAACAATGACACAGTGTGGAGGTGACGGCATCAACAGCAGCAGCATGAGGTCAGAGAGTGGCACAATGACAAATTCTGGAGGTGGCAGCAATAGCAGGAGAATCACGGCAAAATTATATATCCCCAATTAAAATATACCTTTTTAACAAATATACACTAAAAATATACAAGTACCCAACACAAACACAAACAAAACTAAATACGTGGTAAGCAATACCGAGGTCAGATAACCATACCAGGGCTCGAGGAGCACATACAAAGAATCTCGATAATGCTCTCTAGTTCCCAATAAAGTCCCTAAAGAGGTGACCAATAAAGTGGAGACATCGCCCCGAAAAGGGCGGCCCCACAAGCAGAAACCTCTGGTATGTTCTGTCCCAAAATACATATAACATATACCACATCAAAAGAGAACATGAACCCGACGCGTTTCCCCCTTTCAGTTGTTTAGGGTTCCTCAGGGGTTAATCAATGGTGATAATATACAGATATTGAATAAAGGGATGCCCAGGAAAAGATGTGCATAGATAAATATCACCTGGCTTCCCCCACGGTAGTCCGGCTCCTTCCTGATGATGAGGGCAACTAACAGATTCAGTAGCCCCCCTAAAATAGCGTCCAAAACATCTGATAAGCCAATCAAATTACTTGCCGATTCTGCTTGAAATCAGACAGCGCTCTCAAACGAACGGCTGCCATCCGCGCATGCGTCGACCACGCCATTTCCGGCGGAAGCGTGTCAATGGAAAGCAATGCGCTCCAATGTGAATTCGCGCATGCGCAGAGTGTATCTGATGCCGCGGATCGCGCATGCGCCCCAGTAAATTAGCCGATGGGACGCACAGCGCTAGCACACTCGTGCACTCGCAGGCGATCAGGAGATCGCCACCTAGGGCTAAGAGAATAGATAAAGACCATATAAGAACTATCAGCCCTGGTTAATGGGTAAAGTATTGTTAATTAAGCATATGGATTTATGGTGATATACAATAGTACATACTTAATGGTATGTGCTCAATGAACACTTTTAGCTTAATAAAACAACAAGACAAAAAAATGTAATATAATACCATATTTGGAACGCATATGTACAATCAGAGCTGGGGGTACATTAAATCTGAAGGGTCCCAAACTGGTGAAAGGATAACCAGAAATTGGGCAAACCCCCCAGGTTGATATCACAAGTGGGTCAGCATCCAAAAAAATCTAAGACGCATAAAATGACCCATTTTCCTAAGACAATAAACCCAATAAGACCATGAAAAACACAAAATAAACCGATGACAGGCAGCTAAATAAAGCATCCGAAGTATAGAGTTTAATTTAAGCCACCAGGATATAAGGAGCCCATACGATGGATCCATTCTGTTTCCCTGCATAGGATCCTCTGATCCCAGTTCCCCCCTCGTGGTGATGGTCTGACCACTTCAATCACATTAAATCTCAAAACCTTAAAGTCTCCTCTATGGAATTCGTGGATATGGCATGCCACAGAGGTATCCCTTCTGTGCTTAACATCAGACGCATGTTCCCCTATTCGTCTTCTTAATTGTCTCTTAGGTTTACCAATGTAATCTCTCGGGCAAGGGCAGGTACACAAATACACCACACCCTCCGTCTTGCAATTGGCAAAATCTCTGATGCTATATTCCTTAACATCTGCTGGTCTGTTTGATAACTGGACAGGCTATGCAACCCGACCCACACTTATATTTGGAATGCTGGCATTTACTTGGATAGGATTTTGCAGGATTTTGTGCTTAGGTTACCATCATATATCCGGGACACTTCCGACCTGCTGCGGCGATTGGAGGGTATTTCTGTAGGTCGTGAAGTTTTTCTCACCTCTATTGACGTCGAGTCCCTCTATAGTAGCATCCCCCATGAACTTGGGGTTAAGGCAACCGAGTTCTTTCTCAATACAAGAGGCACTCAACATCAACAACATAATAACTTTGTATTAAGGTTGTTGGACTTCATCTTGCGCCATAACTACTTTTTGTTTAATGGGCGCTACTTCCACCAGCTCAGGGGCACAGCTATGGGGAGCCCTTGTGCTCCCACATATGCAAATTTGTTCCTGGGCTGGTGGGAGGCTACCATAGTTGGTCAATTGGAGGATGATCAATGGCCCCCCCAGATTTTATTCTGGGGGGGGTTCATTGATGATATCTTCATCCTCTGGGAAGGCTCCAGGAGCGCTTTTGAGGCATTTGTGCAACATCTTAATGTTAATGACATCAAGTCCACAGCGACAAACAGCCTCTTAAGATGGGAAAGTCATCATCCTATTCCTCTAAAACAGGGTATACCTAAGGGTCAAATACTTAGAATTAGATGGAATTGCTCTAGGATTAATGACTTTCACCATCAAGCAAGGACTCTGAGCGATCGGTTTACCATTCGTGGTTATCCTCGTGAAGTTGTAGCCTCAGCATATGAGTTCGCTTTGGGGCAAGATAGAACGAGCCTATTGAACCCTCATTTAAGGAATAAAGCGGACAACTCTCGCCAAGAGGAAAGTAGAGCTAGATTGTTGGCAACATTTGACGATTAAAATCGAGAGGTGGTTGCGATATTAAAGAAATATTGGCGTATCCTGCAGATGGATCACGATTTGGAGGGTTATATACCAGAGTACCCACAGATTACGTAACGGAAGGGTCGTTCCTTAAAGGGGTTGTCTCGCTACAAAGAATAGCTTTCAAATTGTAGGGAACACAAAATAAAGACATTTTCCAAATATATTGCATTGTTCCTCTGTTTTCCCTAAAGAGATACAAGTGAATTTATTACCTCCATGGCTATTTCAGTTCCCTCAGTAACCGACCTGTAAACAAATCTCCTGGGGCTGTTTGTTCAATGAGATAACAGAGAGTGAGTCATCTCACAGGTCACAGTGTCAGTCAGTGTCCTGTGCTGCCAGACAGTAAAAAGCTTGATTTATCTCAAGTAAACAGCTCTGTAATTAGGGCTTTTGTTTTGGGGATCAGATAAGAAGTCCTTTGAGTAATTTTGAGAAGCTAATCTAATCTAATTAGCATCTGAAAGCACAACTTAGCTGTACAAGCATGGAGCTTATGCAAATTAGTATGAACCAGGAAGTGACAGAGAATTTCTTTCATGCATTCTTTGAAACCCTGTGGGGAGACAACTCCTTTAAGAGACCGCTTAGTCTGTAGTCATTTTGTATATAATTTTGAACAGAGGACTAGGTGGATTAATAGGAAACCTATTGGCATGTATAAGTGTGGGTCGGGTTGCATAGCCTGTCCAGTTATCAAACAGACCAAAATCTTTCGTAGTGCAGCAGATGTTAAGGAATATAGCATCAGAGATTTTGCCAATTGCAAGACGGAGGGTGTGGTGCGGAGGGCGGCTACTGAATCTGTTAGTTGCCCTCATCATCAGGAAGGAGCCGGACTACCGTGGGGGAAGCCAGGTGATATTTATCTATGCACATCTTTTCCTGGGCATCCCTTTATTCAATATCTGTATATTATCACCATTGTCTAACCCCTGAGGAACCCTAAACAACTGAAAGGGGGAAACGCGTCGGGTTCATGTTCTCTTTTGATGTGGTATATGTTATATGTATTTTTGGACAGAACATACCAGAGGTTTCTGCCTATGGGGCCGCCCTTTTCGGGGCGATGTCTCCACTTTATTGGTCACCTCTTTAGGGACTTTATTGGGAACTAGAGAGCATTATCGAGATTCTTTGTATGTGCTCCTATAGCCTTGGTATGGTAATCTGACCTAGGTATTGTTTACCACGTATTTAGTTTTGTTTGTGTTTGTGTGGGGTACTTGTATATTTTTAGTGTATATTTGTTAAAAGGTATATTTTAATTGGGGATATATAATTTTGCCGTGATTCTTGTGAAAGCCCAATGTAATACATTTTTTTGCAGTGCGGTGTAGCAATAGCAGGAGCCCACAGAGTGGCAGAATGATGCAGTGTGGAGGAGATGTCAGCAGCAGCAGCATGAGGTCAGAGAGTGGCACAATGACAAATTCTGGAGGTGGCAGCAACATGTTAGGAGTGTGGAGTTGTGGCATCAGCAACAGCAGCATCAGCAGCAGCAGCAGGAGCTCAGAGAGTGGCAGAACGACAGAGTGTGGAAGTGGCGGGAGCAGCAGTAGCATGAGCTCAGAGAGTGGCATAGTGACCGAGTGTGGAGGTGGCGGCAGCAGCAGCAGTAGCATGAGGTCAGAGAGTGGCACAATGACAGAGTGTGGAAGTGGGTGGCAATCCCAGTCCCTGGAAAAGATGGTGGGAGGCAGATGGAGCAACTCACAGCAGATGTGTGGCATCAGGCGGTTAACAGCATCAGAATAGTGGCTGAGGCAGGTAGTTAGAATCCAGGCTCATTTCTCAAAGTTTTGGGGAGGCGTCATGGCTGATCTAATCTGATGCATAAGCCATTGGTGTGTGGAAATCCTGGCCGATCCATGCCGGATTCATCTTGACAAAGGTCAGTTTCTTCACATTTCGGGTGGACAAGCAGGTTCTCCTTGTGGTAACGATGGCCCCCGCCACACTGAACACCCGCTCTGATGCTCTACTGGCCAGGCAGGACAGCGTCTCCACTGCAAACTCGGCAAGTTGCGGCCACACATCAAGTTGGGCTGCCCAGTAGTCCAGCGGATCTTCTATCTGGTGTGGCAGAGTGCTGTCCAGGGTCTGCTCCAGGTCCTGTTACTGCTGCTGTGTACTCTCCTCACTAGGTGGGTTAAGGAAGCTGCTCATCAAAGACTCCAGACTTAGGCTGCTGCTGATGGAGCTGCTACTGCTCCTACCCCACCACCTCCCCACAGCAGCCGTGGCAGTGGTACGTGAGCGATGAGGAATCCCCCGGTCAGACCTGCCAGAGGATGGACGATGGCGCACATAGGCAGCGGCCAACTGACTACACAGGATTTCTCTATACTACGCCAGTTTCTCCTTCCTCTCGGCAACTGGACAAAAGGTACCCATTTTGGACCGGTAGTGAAGGTCCAAGAGGGTGGAGAGCCAAAAATCCTCCCTCTGCCGGATGGTGACTATTCTCCTGTCACTAGCCAGGCAAATCAGCATTCTGCAGGCCATCTGCGCAAGTGATTCTGAGGGACTCCCTGTCTCCATCTCCACTATATACTGACACAGTGTTTCTGGGTCATCTGCCTCGTCTTTCTCATCTCCCTCTGCCTCCTCCAGATGCTCCTGCTCCTCCTCTCCTGTCACTTGAGTAGAAAAACCACTAATTTCATCAGACACTGCTTGTGCTCCAATGTCCTCCTCCTAGTCCTCCAGTTCAGCACCCACCGGACTCATGTGGCCATGAGATGTAGGCGCCATGTCTCCAGTCCCCTGTCCAGATAGATTTTCCACCATCTGTTCCAGGACATGAAGCAGTGGAATGACGTTATTCATCCCGTAGTCCTGGCGACTGACAAATAACGTGGCCTCTTCAAAGGGCCTGAGCAAATGGCAGAATGGACCACCACATCTGAGACACGTTTCTACCAAGCCACTGGATGGTGACGCTGCATGTGTTGATGCAGGGCTATGGTGCCAAAGTTAGCTCCCTGGCCACACTTCACTTTCTGCCCACAGATTCTACATATACACATGTTCGGCTCCTCTGGTGACTTAGCAAAAAACTGCTACACCGCCAAGCAGTGATTTTACCGCCAACGCTCCGCACTGAGTGACTACTAATGCCGCTGCCTCGTTGAGCCGCTACTTTCTTGGACCTGCGAAGCAGGTTTTCTACCCAATGGCCGTTTGGCTCCCGACCTCGCACTGCTGCCACCCTGATGACTCACGGCCACATTACCCACTTGTGGCTGTGACGCTGCCTGGCGCGCAAGCTGACACCCTCTTCTCCTGACGATGATGATGAAGCCCCCTTGCTTCACCCAGCTCCCAAGTGCGATTGGCTACATCGTCATCGATTTGTGCTTGCCCGTCACTGCTATTCTCCTCAACGGTCTCAGTATGCAGAGCCTGACTGCTTGCAACATTACCTCCCGAGCCACTCTCCAAATCACTACTTTCCCGCTTACTGCAAGAAGCAGCGGATTTCTGCCCCATTTCTTCGCTGCCAAGTAGCTGCTGACTGTCCTCAAAGAGTTCGTCCTCGCTGTATAGTGGCACTGAGCCCAGACCACATAGTAGATCTCTGGCTGAGGGAACCGAATGGGACAGAGGCGGGTTGAGGACAGGTGAGGGCCGCTGACCCGCTCCCAGGCCATGCCAACTAAGGGTTGTGTCTGACGTTCCCACCGACTCTTGGCTGTAGTTATCAGATGTCATCTGGGAGGAAGTGGATGACCTAATCAACCAATCAAGAACCATTGGGTTGCTGATCAACACACGGCCGCTAGATGACACCGGCAGTTCTGGTCTAACCGAGTCACCCCTGCTACGACGTCCCCTTACTGTGCTGCGACCTGTGCCTGTTCCAGGAACATTTTTGCCACTGCCACTTGCATGTGAAGGGCCTGCCACCTTTCTGTCTGACATACTGTTTGATCAAAAAATTTAATTAAGCCTTGGGTATGAAATACCGTACAGAACAACTAGATGTAAATTAGGCTTATAGAGAACCAAAAAATACAGACAAGCTGTACTTTGGTCAAAACTACTGCACAATCAAGGATTTAAATTATAGGGGTTGTCTCGCTACAAGGATTGCTTTTTATATTAAAGATCTTACAAAAACAAGTCACTTTACAATATATCTTCATTAGCAATATCCTACCTATTCTGAGATATCCCCTCTTGTATGGGCTGCATCAGCTCCTCAGGTCGCTATAGCTACAGACCTGTTTACTCACTCATGATAGGCTGCCAGGATTGGTTGCTATAGCTACAGTCCTGGCTTCTACTGAAGCCTAGTTGAAGCCAGTAAACATGCCCCTGAATTCTAAATGACACCAAGAAAACAGGACTGAGGTAAGAGGAATCAATGTAGTGAGACAACCCCTTTAAGCCTTGTGTATGAAATATCATACAGAAAAAACAGATGTAATTTAGGCGTACACAAGACAATAATGTAAAGACACCCTGTATTTTTGTCCAAATTACTACATAATCAAGAAGTTAGATTAAGCCTTGTGTATGAAATATCGGACAGAAAAACCAGATGTAAATTAGGCGTATATGGGACAAAATAAAAAAGACACCCTATATTTTAGTGCAAATTAACGCACAATCAAGGGGTTAAATTAAGCCTTGGGTGTTAAATACACTACAGAACAACCAGATGTAAATTAGGCATATATGGCACAAAAGTCTGCCCACCCTGGACTTTAGGGAGAATACCCCCCAAACTACAAGAAAATAATAACGCTGCTTGAGTAACAAGTGTGTAAATGACACACACTTGTAATGGTCTTTCCCCCCCAGTCGCTGATAAAGCGAGTTTGTTTTATAAAATGTTCAATATAATGCAGCAGCAGCAGCTAGATGCTTATGCCAGTACAGACAGTGAGAAGTGTGAGGATTTAAGATGGCATCCGTATTTATAGCGCTGTGACATCACAGAAGCCCGTCGGTCGCTGATTGGCTTCATGTCTGCACATGTTATTGAGGGTGTTCCTTTCTTCCTCCCAGAGTTCTCTGCCCCATGTAATGCTATGTGCTTGCGCCCATTTTGCCAGTAAAAAAGACGGTACGTTCCCACGAATCACCCTAAACTTCGGCTTCGTGCAGAACCGAAGTTTTCCTGAAATTCTAAACAAATTCCATTTTGTTAGAATCGATTCACCCATCTCTACCAATGACATAAATTTTATAAATTTTTTAATGTTTTACTACTTTTACACAATACAAATGTGTTTATACAAAATTGCGTTTGTATGTCGTCATAGTCTGGCAGTCATACCTTTTTTTGTTTTTCTGTATATTGAGCTGATTATGGGCATATTTGAGGGATGAGTTGTTTTTATTGATATCATTATGGGGGGCATATGACGCTTTGATCACTTTTTAAGGTTTTTGTGAGGCATTTTAAACAGATATCCTGGTAGTGTTATTTATTTTTAATTTTTACAGCGGTCACCATGCGGTAAATGAAAAGATTTATTCAGCATTTAAATTAAAAAGCTTTTACACAATAAAAACACTTTTATTCAAAAAGGAAAACATGTTTTTGCATCGCCACAGTCTGAGAGCCATAAGTTTTTTTTTATTTTTCTGTGCACAGAGCTGTATAGCAGCTTGATTGTTGTAGGATGAGTTGAAATTTTTATTGGTATCATATTTGGGGGCACAAAGCTTTTTGATTGCTTTTAAATTTTTGGAAGTCGGGGTGAAGAAAATACTGTAATCCTAATAGTGTTTTTTATTTTTAACAGCGCTCACCATGCAGTATCAATGACAAGTTAGTTTTACTCCCTGGGTCAAGACAATTATGGCCAATTTATATCGTTTTTTTATGTGTAAAACAATATTTATGCAAAACTAACTTCTGATACTCATAACTTTTTTATTTTTCTGTATACAGAGCCGTTTAAGAGGGTTTTTTTTTTTCGGGATAAACTGACGCTTTAATTGACACCACTGGTGTTTATATGAGTTTTTGATTGCTTTTTAGTCCATTTCATGTGCTGCGGGATGAACAAAAACTGCAATCCTGTATTTTTTTTTCTTACGGTGTTCACCGTGAGAGCTAAGTAACATGACAAATTTATATGGCAATACCAAATATGTGTTCTTTATTTATTTTTTATCTTTTTTGGGGTGATTGGCGTTCGTAAAGGAGCAAAGGGCGGTGTATGTATTTTTATTTTATGTTGTGTTTGTGTGTTCATTTATTAACTTTTTTTTTTACTTTTTCACTTTTTTGTCACTATTCCCCATAAGGGATTTGTATCAGCGATCTTCAGATCACTCACACAATAGGAGGTCAGAACACAGCTTATTGCTGTGTACTGATCTCCATGGCAACTGTCAACCACCATGCCAACAATGCAATGCAGGCATGGTGACGTCACTAAACAGCCCAGATGCTTTAGTAAAGCATTTGGGGTGTCAGGTAAGGGGACCAGTAGTGGTTTAGAGTGCCATATACTGCAACGATCGTTAATCACCCGCAGTCGGAGCTCGCTCAGGCTGCGGGTGATGCTGCATGATGCCAGCAGTAATATACTGCTGGTCCCATGACAAAATCTTGTGAGCTCTGCTTGGGGACCGCAGATCTCCAGGTCCCCATACGTCAAGTTCGGGAACCCCTCCCGCCTTGATATGGGGACGTCAAATGTTTGGGTGAGGGGTTAAAATTGTTTTGGATTTGCTGAAAATTCTTTATTTTTGTTTTTGTTGCATGGGGATTGGTTAGCTTCCTTTTGGGGTCGTGAAAGTGATGAGCAATTAGTTGACTTTCGTCACGGGTCGAAGTCGTTTTATCGGCAATTATCAAGACGATTTCCGATATCGATAATAGATTACGCCAATTCCCATTAAAGCTATGGGAGACAAAACAACCTTCATTTTACCTCGTTTACACGGTTAAATTTTGGCGCGTTTGGGCCTACCCTGCGCCCGGATTTGCCGCGTACGGCGCCATCCATCGGAGTAATTAGGGTAATCCATGTTCCTCATAAGAACAGTGGTTTCCCGTCGCTCCTTCCCCTCGGCAAATCCGCCGGCGGGGAGAAAGTGACACCTTTCCAGGCGCAATACGCGCTGGGGATAAGCAAGTCAGGGGCCGGGGAGCGCCCCGGCCCCGCCCCCGTCCCGCCCCTTATTCACGGCGGATTTGTGAGTGGGATTGCCTCACAAATCCGTCGGGAATAACCCCGTTAAACACGGTTTTAAACCCCAAACGGCGGGGAGAACTAGAATTAAACTCCAAAAACCCAAATGGTTAATGCTACATCTTAGGCAACACATTTAGGTTATAATAGCCCTAAAAAAAATCACAACCATTCACTACCCCTGTCTTTACCACAGCATGACCCTTAAACCTGCATGACCCACAAATTAAAAAGTGCCAGAAGGCGGGATGTTTTGAACCATCATTTTACTTGAAGGGACATTGAATATCCCTGCCCTGGAACCAGTATGAGCCCCAAACCTGTTGACCCCCAGTTTAAAAAAATGCCGCAAAAAAGGGTCTTTGATCCACCATTTTAGTTGAAACAAACTATTGTCCGTACCAAATTGACCTTTAAAACCTGTCAACCCCACAGATTAAAAAAGTGCCGGAAAAAGGATCTTTAAAACCCACCATTTTGTTGAACCTGACATTGGACTATACTGTCCTGTACCGCAAAGACCTTTAAACCCCCTGTCTGCCCCCAGATTAAAAAGGCTGGAAAAAGGAGTTTTGAACCACCATTTTATTTAAAACTGGACATTGACTATATCTGCCCGGGGGCCACGCAGACCCCCAAACCTGTTTGATCCACAATCCAAAGGGAACTATGCTATTTTGTACAGGACGTTTTTTAGAATTTTTTTTGGTAATAAACATTTGTTTACAAAAATTTATTTAGGGAAGTTTTATTTATAGTTTTACATTATTATTTTTTGTTTTTTTTTTTAAGTGTGAAAACAACAATATCCCCCCTCCCGCAGTTTTTAAAGGTATTTTTTACGGTAGATGTGTTAATTTGCCCTGCAAAAACCCCCCATAAGTAATACAATTTCCAAATCATCCCAAAAACACTTCTTTTTGAAAAGACTTTTGCCCCCCGGGCTTCTGAGATGATTCAGCCAATCAATTAAATGGTTTCTTTTTCCCCTCCAAACCCTTCTTCTTGATTGGGGACAGACCCCCCGGAGATCAAATGATGCACCCCATAGTGACTCCAGCCCAGAAATTTTAACCCCCCAAATTGGAAATTTTGTGTCCAGCCCTGGCCCCCTTTTTGACCTACTAACCTCACGAAAACCTTTTTAAATTCGTTTTTTTTAAAAATTTAAAGCTCTCCGATTTCCCCAACAGGGAACCCAGGGGCTGCCGTGAGCCTCTTTTAACCGGGGGCCCACTGCCCCCTTACAGGGGAGCGGGAGAGACCAGGGTAGCGTCGTCATCTATTTTAAAACGCAGGGGCACACCAGGGCCAGTTTCAGTGGGTGCGTAACCCAGGGGTGGCGTCCCTCATCAAATTAACACAGTAAAATGCCCTTATGAGAGCAATGAAAACGCCGTGCTGAAGCAGAGGGGGAAGCGAAAGTGTGAGGTAAGACCTCCCCTTCCTCAGCAACCCGTAAAAACCCGGGGTACGCTTGCCCTTGTAGGTGCGGACCAATTGAGCTTTACTTGGAAATACTGGTGGTTAACGCTCCTGTCTCTGTCTGTGCTCCAACTCCATGTCCCCTTTAATAACCTACATCTGGTCAAGTTTTCCTGTACCTCCCCTTTTACAATTCAAAGGGGAATTTTTTTACCAGCTATTTTGTAAGCAAGTTTTTTTGTATTTAATTCTAGAAAACACATTTTTTAAAAGGGGTGGAATCCCACCATGTCTTTTTTTCTATTTTTTTAAATTTTATTAAAAGTTGTCTCAATACAGGATTGCTACTTGGTTTTAAAATCTCGCAAAAACAAGTCATTTTGCAAAAATGTGTCCCCTTAACGTATCCACCATTTTCCCGTTTTACAGCACCATCACCTTGAGCCATCTTGACAAATTTTGAAAAAGAAAAGTCTGTTAGAAACCACATTTTTTACAATAGCCTTAGTCCCCAGCTGCATTTACAGCAAAAGCCCCCAAAAAATTTAAAACATGACCCTTAGCCTTTTGACAATTGTGAAGAACAAATGTCCCAAAATTAGAAACAAATTTTTTTAGAATAGGACCTGTAGTACTTCATTTCAAGCGCATGACCCAAAAAATTATTTTAAAAAATGACTTCTCAGCCACTGTTAAAAAAAAGTGAGGGAGAAATGCCCCTTTGAAGCCCATTTCGTTCCCAAAGGGGCCATGATTATTGCGTATCCCAGCAACACCCCAAAAAATTATATATATGACTTTAGCCACTGTTAAAAATTGTTATGTAACATGACCCCAAAACCCTTTACAATGCAAAAATTCTAAAAATGAATAGAAATGAATATGGTTTTTTCATGAAAAACCCTTTGGGGTCTTTACAGTCCCCACAGCAAAACCCCAAAAAAAAAAGTTGGGAACTGAGAATAAAAATTGCATAGAAATTTCATTTTAAAAAAAAATTTTTTTAAGAGGAACCATTTCTGTTTGAAGAGGAATGTGAAGTAGACCACAAAATAACGGTGACCCGCAATGGGGCCACAACATCAAACAAGATCCATGCCTGATTCTTTTTGAGAAAGTCAAAAGATCCACATTATCGTGGAAAACCGGATGCGTTTGTCTGTAATGACCCCCTCCAGCGTGTGAAGGTCCGCCAATATGACGTTGGCTGCTGGGGGAGGACAAACCTCTATGGCGTGGGAGCGAGCTCGGGCCATTCGTCCATTTTTTGGGTACCCAGAAGTCTTTTGGGTCCGGAACACATCCAAAAAAACCTCGGGTTGAGACGCAAAAAGTCGTGCACCCGAGCTTAACTGGTCTCTGTGTGTTGGGTTGTGCCCTGCTTGCATCGTTTGAGGGGGTAAAAAAAGATTGGGCCAAAGGCACCCATTTAGGCTTCTGCCACCTGCCTCTGCTGCTGCCGCTACGGCTACTTGGGACTTACTGCTGCACGTCGCTGTTTTGCTCCACCGTGACATTTGAAGAAGTGAATCAGCGAACAGATTCCCCCCAGGTTTTTCAATCAAAGGTCCCATTTCCTGCATTTTCTTTTATTTTTGGGGGAGTGGGGAAAGGGAAAGTGCTGGTTTTTTTTTTGTACCGGGACCAGGGGGATGGGGACCCGTAACGTTGTTCATTTTTATGGCCTTACAATCAGTTGGGGGGAAAGGAGCATCCAAGCAATAAAGGAAGATAAAACCCTTTTTCCCAAGCCTCTGGGCGAGGGGCACTACAAACATCTTCCTCATCTTCCTCCTCTGCCCAAATTCGCGCAACCCCTTTTTCCCAAAGGGAGGGACGTCGGTAAACGGGTCTGGGAAAAACCTCCTCCTCCCCCCCTCCGTTCCTCCGGGACAGCTTCAAACAACGGCCGACTTTCCTCGTGATCCACTAAGCGAGTGCCCCCCTTGCACTAGCCCCGGACCCTGAACCACTGCCTAATGAAGACCGATAAAATTTTAGAAACTGTCGGGTTTATGGATTCGACGGAAGAAAGGGTCCTTCCGCATCTTGTCCGTCCCTCCCCCGTCGCTGGGGGGACCTGAGTTTCAAATGTCCAACGTCGTTCCAAACTAAGTCACCCAAGGGGTTTATCCTTCTTCAAAATGGAAAGGATGGTGCAGAGCTCTTTACCCCCTCCACTCTCGGGGGCCCAAAACCCCGAGGTCCGCACCGCTGCTTGTCAGGCCATGTGCATTCGTACTGCGAATGGGATTGCGTCTCACAATCCGGAGCAGGGAGGGGGAAATTTCCCAGGGGTTTTTGCCACGTCAACAATGAGACGGTTGAGGGGGAGGCGAATGACCTGCAACGCGCCGGGCGGGTTGAAGCAGGGGGGCGAACGGCGAAGTGCGAACCAGACCTCGACCTTCTTCAGCAGGCAGCCCCAGACCCGGGGTTGCGCTTTAGAAATTTGGACGACGGGTCATGCATGGGGCGGCAAGGGAGTGCCCCAGCCTACCGATCTTAAGGGGGGCCCAGCAATTTCGCCCCGTACGCACACTACCTTCCTGGCAAAAGGTTCTTGTCACCCACCGCGTTGGGTCCGTTCGGAAGCCGCCACACTCCTGCCCCGTGTGTGGACGGTCCCAAGAAAATTTAATTTCAACACGGCCTGGTTTCCGGGTCCTTTGATGCCCCCCGAGGCCTTGGGGGGAAAGACCCCCTCCCCACCTCCCTCCTTTTTTAAAAAGAGCGGCGCCGACCGAGACCCACCGCACCCCAGAGTCATCCACCCAGCTCACCCAGTGAGCTGTCACAGAGATTAGGGGCCTTGCCGGGGCTTACAGTCCATTGTCGGGGGTTTTAGGGGATTTTTCCGGACAAAAGATGCAGACAACGCGCTGGAAATTTGTTGGGGGGGGGGAGGGGGGGGGGGGGGGGGAAACACGTGGCTGGCCGGGGTGGGCCCGGCTTTTTTTGGAAAAAGAAATCCCTGTCGGCATCTGGTTTTGGGGGGGAAAGGCAGGGCCATGATGTGGGGGAACCCCTTTCTGGTCCCCCAGAGGGAAAAAAAGGAAATTTTTTCCCAAAGGGCCCAAAAGCCGGGAAATTTGCCACATTCGGGGTTTTTGGGCTTTGGGAAAGGGTTTGGGAAAAAAGTGTTTCTTCTGCCCCCAAAAACCTGGAAGACAAAAAGGCCCGGGCTCTAGAGGGCCCGCTGTACGGCGGGCATTTCTAAAACTGGGAAAGGGAAAAAAGGGGGTTGGAGGGGCTCTGGGGGTATTTGGGCACCGGTGGGGCTGAAGCGGGGGGCCCTGATCCCTTTTCCCAGGGACTCTGGAAAATTGGGAGTGGGGGAAACTTTTGGGTGGTGGGGGAAAGGGGGCGGAGACAGAGGGTGTGACAGTGGTTGGAACCCCGGGAAAGGTTGGGGCCCTTTTTTTGGGCCCAAAGGGTTTTTGGCCCCCCTTTAAAATTTAAAGGCTTTTCGCGGCATGTGACAGACAGGGTGGTGGGGGGGTTTAAACACCTAAAAATTCCCTTGCCTTATGATCGTTTACGGCAAAGGCAGAAATTTAAACATGCGGGGTAAATCAGAGGCTTGCTCGAAAAGGGCCCCCGGGCCCTTGAGAGGTCCTGGACCTTTTGACGGCAAATAAGCGAGGAGGGGGTTTTTTTCCCTGTTTTTTTTGGGGGACAATTTCATATCAGGGGAATTTTCTGCGCCCGCCCTCTTCCCTTTTTTGAGGCGGCCCCGTTTTTAACCCCCTACCCCACGTCTACCCCCTCGTCCAGTGATGAACCCTTTTGGGAAAAGCAAATTCTGGGGGAAAAAGACCCCCCATGGTCCGCAATGTTCGTTTTCATAAATCTTCATCAACACGGGTGATTTGGTCTCTGCCCTTTCTACCCAAAAAGCTGCGGGCTACAAGCGGGGGGGCCCCCCCAAGGCCCAAGGCTTTGCCGACCGCCCGGGGTTTTTTTTGCCCGGGGTTTTGCCGGGGCTTCCTTCCCCACCCTCTGACGGCATAAATAACGGGGGTTTAAAGAGCAGAAAAAAATCATCCTTTTTGGGCCCTCTTGATCTTTTAACATGCCTTCTGACCCCAACCGCATTTTGCAAACAAAAAGGTCTTCAGAAAATGGATTTTCCACATGGGGGTACACCCAGTTTTACATTTGGGCTGCCTTTCCCCTTATTTGGGCCCGGAAAGCTGATGATGCGATGACGCCCTTTTTGGCCGTGACTGGGGGACGAGGAGGGGAAATGCTGGGTCAGGTTGCATTAATCCCGAAGGACAGTTTTGGGGGACGCTGTTTCCCTTACTGAGATTCCCCAGGGCCCCCGACCCAGCGATGATGGGCCCGACGGGGCCTGCAACTGTCGAAACCGGGTGGCATGCGGTTGTCGGCCCGCAATGGGAAAGGAAACACCTTCTTTTTGTCCCCCTCCCCATTTTCCCCACCCCCCCCCTTTTTTGCTCGCTTTTCACCTGAATTTGGGTTATTTTCCCAAAAAGATAAAAATTTGAAAAGGTAGGGAAAAGGGTTTTGGGGAAAAAGTCTTTTATTAAAAGAGGGGAAAATCAAGCTATTCTCAAATCCCAAATCAAAACAAAATTGCTGTATTCAAATTTAAGTGCAAGGTCCCCTTACCCAAAAAGGCTTGACTGCCCAAAAGTAAAAAAAAACCCGTCTAAAATGTATACGGTTAGAAAAGGTTTTTTTGGCACCTTAAATTTTCCCCTGTGGTGACTAAAAAATCCCTTTATTAAAATTTTTAAAAACTGCAAAGTAGTTTTATCAAAAAAGTTGACTACCAAAAAGTGAAAAAAAAAACCTTTTCTGAAATTATACGGTTTATAAACGGAAATTTTTGGGACCTATCAGTACACCGTGGTGACTCCCAAATTTTTGGCGGGGATTCAAATTTACCTGCAAGGGGGGCTCAAATCAACAAAGTGGCCTGCGCCCAAAGGGGAAAAAAACACGTATCTAAATTTGTATAGGGGATAAAAAAAAGGTATTTTTTTCACCTATCAATCTGTGGTGACTAAAAATTGGGGGATTAAATTTTTTAAATTTGAAAGGTGGCTTATCAACAAAGCGGGACGGGCAAATTGAAAAAAAAACACCAAATTGAAATGTTTTATGATAATAAAAGGGGATTTTTTTCCCAACTAACAAATAGCCCTGAGTTACTAGAATAGATCGGGATCCTAATAAAACCAACAAATGTCAAAAACAAAGTTTGGCTGTAAAATACCAGTATCCTTTATAAGCTTGTCTGTGTTCGCCCCTCCCCCGGGGTTGACTTTTCAGCGTAGTTTGGCTCCTTTAAAATTCTCTCCCAAACTTTCTAAAATCTGCAAATCTCTAAATCAAAACTAATTTTTAAGGATCCCAGCTAAAAGTAGAGCTGTCCCCCCCCCCCCCCCCCCTTTTTTTGGAAAAAATAGAATAATTTCGCTGAGTGGTTTTCTGAGGGTGTTTTTTACAGAGGAAAAGCGACGTCCTATTTCTATGGACGTGACACCACTGATCATGAACAGGAAGGGTTTTTCTATGTAAAACGAGGTCATGTGATTTTTTTCCCGCCAAAACGCAACCATACCCCCCAGTCATGACGTCCACACCAAAATCCACCCTGCTTATTCTATAAGCTGATTTGCTGGCCGCCCAAAAGACAGGAAAACGCCGAAAAAGGGGCAAAATTAATGATTATGCACGGGTTTTTTTCCTTTAAATTTTTTGGGGTTCGACAAAATCCGAAACAACGTAAAACCGTGAAAGTTTTTAACTTTTTCGATTAAAAATCGCTCAACCTAGTCGTGAACTCCCCCCAAAGACACGACTGTTTTCAATTTAGATAAAAAAGTTGTGGCGCCTTATTTCCGAAAAAAAAAGGAAACGTGGGTGGAACTGAGTGAGGTTCCCCCAGAAAATGAGGTCACCTTGTTTTGAAAAGGGTGGCCATCACCACTTTTAACAAAAAAGTTTCTCTCAAAATTTTTTTGCATACAAAAAACCCAGAAAAGCTTTTTAAAAAATTTCCTATATTTACACCCCCA
>JAODAL010006775.1:0-130547 GCA_025379985.1 Phyllomedusa bahiana
AAGAATTATATTTGCTGTCATTTACATAAATTAACCAGACATTGTCACTATTTTGCATATGTAATTGCACTTTTTGTATAAATGCACAGTTTGTCCACCATGTGTTTGCTTGATAAAGGCTCTATTAGGAGCTGAAATGTCGCCCTCGGATATGGAATAAAGCTCCATTAACTTTTTTTCAACCTGTGAGTGCTGCAATTTTTTTCAATGCTGTACATTTTGACCTGTGAGTGAGGCTGTTTTTTTTGCTGGCACCTGATTCATATTGTTAAAAAGGAAGTGTGATATATAAAATTTTATATATATATATTATATATAAAATATATATATATAAATATATATAATATATATATATATATATATATAAAAACGTATACATGGCCTATTATGTTACAGATACATATTTAGCCTCTTTAAGTTGGCATAAAGCAATATAAACTATTAAGAGACTGATATATTAACATCTTGAGTCTTCGAAAAAAATAATTAATGGTGCTCCATGAATATATGAAAGATCAGCATTGCTTACACTAAAAATGCTTAAGGGCCCATTTTGGCACTAAACTAACTGTACTTATTTATGGTTTCTCCATCTGTGTCTCTAAAATGAGACTGCTAATTGGAATTCTAATTTTAATTCCCAGACACATTGAGGTGTGAAACCAAGGATTTTTTTAAAGTTATTATATAAGGCATCGTAAAAATAAAGCCTTTAGTCACATGAAATTTCAGCTATAGAAAAGTGATAAGAAATCACTTACAAATACAATACAAAAAGGTACATGAGTCTGTTTGTTATGCAGTATATAGTTAAAGTGCTATATAGTTATATATGTGTGTACATAGTGTATATACATATATATAAATATATATATATATATATATATATAATATATAAAATTTTATATATATATATAATACACTGTACTGTACTGCATATATATACTTTAAATGTGTTGTATAATATACAATACATATATATCAGCAATGTAGAGTACACCCTCTTTAAAAAGGTTAGATTTTAATCAGTTGGAACACAAGAAAACAATGTTTTGATGAAGCATTATGCTCAACTTGGCTCATCAGAATTCCCCATAGGTGTTCGATTGGGTTCAGATCGGGGAACATAAAGTGTGCAAAAAAAAAGTTTTGAGATATTTGTTTTTTGGTTAAAATTTCAGGATGAGCATAAAATTTCTTGACTTTTTTATTTAACTACATGAGACCATATCTTAATCCATGAATTGCCCAATACATTAAGGGGAATCAATTTAAATTGGATTTAAACAGTCCTCCTCATCATGCTGTTCACATTTTGAAAGAAATCTTTGGAGGGAAGCTGCAACCAATTACTATTGGGATCATCCATTCTTGAGAGGAAGTGCAATAGTCCATCCCATGTGTGGCCTGCCACACAGATGATGGTGCCTCTGGCTTGGCTCATCTAACCACATCCAGTTCTCCTGAGGTAAGGAAACTTCTTGTAGTCTAAGCTGGATCAAGGAAAGTAGTGGATTGTCGGCTCTCCTGTAGTTAGGCTTCGTTTAACTCCTTGTAAGCTGGGATTCCAAAAGGACCTTGTGGAGCATTTTTAAAGGGATGACATCCTGCTGATAGTGCGAGCTCAAGTTGAGAAACTATTGTAACATATGTATTGAAGAAATTCTATGTTAAACATCTCTCTAGTAGATAAAAGGACAAGTCACTATGTTGCACCGTTAACCCTTCATCTGCTCTCCTACTTCCTGCACCCAGCAACAAAGGTACTGCCACACACCAACACAACGGCAGGAAAACACTAATACCACCATTAAGAAGTGTGCCCCGGGGGTAAGAACATCTACACAAGCTGCATCCCCCTCACTTAATTGTTTTGGTTCCAGAATAGGGCATGAGAGTTATGGTTGGAGTGCAGCCACAGTGACAACTCTAAAGCAACATTCTCTCTGCTGCCCTCTGCATTATCTGTTACACAACCAAGTGTCACATCAGATCATTTGCAACCATTTACATCTACATGGTCTGCGTGCTACATGACCTTACCACACCACCAGGCACAGGCATCATCATCTTGCATGGGCTGAGGAGAATCTATGTTGGATGAGGGACCAGTGGTTCTCAGTGATGTTCAATGATGAAAGTAGATTCACTCTGAGCAGAAATGATGGCCAGCAATGATGCTGGAGATGTCATGGAGAGCGCTATGCATCTCCCAGGTTAGGTATCGGTCAGGTATCGATCGTCTAGCACGCAGACCATGCTGAGTTAAATGGTCACAAATGGTCTGACATGACAATTGGTTGCCTCTCACCTCCTTTAAAGTTGTGTGGGATTCATCGTCCGGTTCCGCAGGGCATTGTTTACAATTAAGCATTAATCAGTGTGTGATGTAGCCAAAGAACATCCACTTCTTTGCATTTCTGTGACTCTTCCAGTCTCTGTGTCTCTGTTGCAACTTGCTCATGACACTCTGTGACATGCTAAGCACATTGGCCATTTCTGTCTGAGAGCATGCTGCTTGAAGCCTCACAATGGTACAAAACTGTTGATCAATTGTAAGTTGTTGTTTTGGTTTCATGATGTCAATATGTGAACAGCATAATGAGTATGACTGTTTACATCCCAATTCAAATTGATCCCCTAAATTTATTGAATGATTTAGGGATCACACCTGCTGAGAAGTTTGCCATTTAACTCCTTGTTAAAGATCAGCAAGTTATGCAAAAATTATTGAAACATTGTATTTTTTGGAAAAGTGCATTTTGAATTTAAGGGATTTTAGGGTCCATTTATTTTCTTTAAAAAACATTTAAAGGGAAATAAAAGTTAAACCTTTAAAATTTCAACCAAAACCCCAAATATCCAAAAATAGAATGGGAATTTTTCCTCAAAAAATTGGGTTTCGGTAAACTTCCCCCGAATTTTCGACAAAATTCGTTTCGGCCCGAATTTTTTCGGCACGAATCGGGTTTTAAAAAACAGCTATTTCCAGGCTCCCCAGACCCTGCAGGGTGCGTAACGTTTTTGGCCCATGTTAAATATGCAGAGGGAGTTTGGTTTTGGGGTTTTCTATAAAATGTTGTTTTTTTAGTATGACCGCACATGATCCCGCCGTTTGGGAATCGCTTCACTAAAAAATCCCTGGGCACTTTGGGGGAAAAAACTGCCCAAAAAACCCTGAACTTAACGTAGCCTGTTTAAATTCATGGCGCAAAAGCGGGAAAAAAAAAAAACTGGAGCTCAGGTGGCAAAATTAGTGACAGAGTGTGGGGGTTTGACGGCGGGCCACAGCAGATGAGGTCGGGACAGTGGAAACAATGACATTCGGGAAAGGGTGGCAAAACAGTACCAGGCCGCAGAGTGGCACAATGACACAGTGTGGAGGACGGTGGCAGCAGCATGATTTCGGGGAGGGGCACAATGACAAATTCGGGGAGCTGGAAAAAAAGGGAAGTGGGCCCAAAAAATTTGGTTACAATGACACAGTGTGGGGGGCCAGGCGGGTGAAACCCGCAGCAGAAAAGGCAGACAGTGGCAAAATGACACAGTGTGGAGGGCCCAGCAGCCACATCAGCACTTTAGGTCAGACAGTGGCCCCAATGAAAAAATTTCTGGGGGTTTGGAAAAAACAGGAGTAGGCCACAGGGGTGGGGGGCAGGGCAGCAGCCCCCGGGAAAGCAGATGGGGTCGGGCCCAGTGGCAAATGACACAGTGTGGGGGGGGCACGACAGGAGTCACAGCAGCAGCATGAGGTCGGGGAAGGGGCCCAACAATGATTTTTGCAGGGGGCAAAATAGTATTGGGCCACAGAGGGGGCACAAAAACTGAGAGCGGAGGTAACGGGGCAGCACATGAAGTCAGGCAGTGGCAAAAATGACAGAGATTGGAGGGGGATGCCAGGAGAAAACAGCTTTGAGGTCGAGAGTGGCACAATGACTTTTCGGGAGGTGGAAAAAACGGTCCCCAGGCCCGAAAGAGGGGCACAATGCACAGTGTTGGATGTCACGGCAACAGAAACACACAGCAGATGAGACATGAGTGGCCAATGACGGGAGTGTTGAGGGGGGTGGAAATCCCACCCTGGAAAAGAGGGGTGGGGGCCCAAAAGGAGAAACTAAAAGCAGATGTGTGGATCAGGCGGGTGGGGGGCCCATCAGAATAGGGGCTGAGGCAGGTAGTTTGAACCCGACTGACCCTAAGGCTTTTGGTGTGGGGAAAACCTGGCCGACCCACCCTGATTCATCTTGAAAAAGGGTTTCAGTGTTCAACTTTTCCCCGGGGCAACCCGGGGTTCTCCTTGGGTAACGAGGGCCCCCCCGCCGCACTGAACACCCGCCTGATGCCACACTATTGGCCGGGCAGGACAGTTTTCCCCACGGGCAAATTTGGAAGTTGCGGCCCCCACATCCAGTTTTGGGGGGGCCTCCCCAGTAGTCCAGGGGATCTTCTAATTGGGTTTGGCAGAGTGCTGTCCAATTTAGGCCACAACCTTTTGGGGTTCAGGGAAGGGCTCCATTTTCCTGCTGTGTGCTGTGCTGGGCTCCCCTTTCCTCATTTAGGCGGGTGAAGGAAGCGGCTCTTTTAGTGACTCCAGACTTGGGTTATTTGCTAAAGGAGCTGGAACTGCTCCTCCCCCCCCACATTCCCCCCGCAGCCGGGGCAGTAGTACTGAGCCTGGGGAACCCCCGGTCAAAACCTGTAGAGGAGGGCCATGCCGCACAAAAGGCAGCGGCCAACTGATTACGGGGAATTTCCCTATAGTTTTTGGGTTTTGTTTTCCCCTCTCAATAGCGGGAAAAAAGGCCCCCTTTTTGGCCCGGGTAGCGAGGGCCAATAGGTGGAGACCAGAAGTACCCCTTGCCGGATGCTGTATTCGGCTGTCACTAGCCAGGCAAAAAAAGCTTTGCTGGGGGAAAATCTGCACAATGATTTCCGAGGGGCTCCCTGCCCCCTTTTTTCCAAGTTTTCTGCCACGGGCTTGGGAGTCATCTCCCTCGTTTTTTCCTCATCTCCATCCCCCCCTCCAGCTGCCCCTTTGCTCCCCCTTCTCTTGTCCCCTGGGTAAAAAAATCCACTTTTTCCACCAGACAATGTTTTCCTGCCCCCAATGTCCCCCTCCTCCCTCCTCCTCCCCATTTCAGTCCCCCCCGGGATTTCATGGGGCCCAACGAGATGTGCCCCAACATCTCCAGTCCCCTCCCCAGACAGATTTTTCAGCATCTGTTCCAGGACATGAAGCAGTGGAATGACTTTAAATTCCCCCGTAGCCTGGCGAGGGCCCAAAAAAACGGGGGCCTCCTCGAATGGCCCCCAACAAACGGCAGGTTTTAAAGCATGAGCTCCCCACGGCAACATAAAAGTTACACGGGGGAGTATTCTGTCTCCCTGGATCATAAAAAAATCTTTAAAGGCCCCTTTCCCTCTGTTCTTTACAGTCGGCCCAAAAAGTGCAGGCGGGAAATTTCCAGGGGGGGGAAAATGCTTACCCGAGCGTTTTGGGGGGAGGCCGTTTTTCCCCGTGCAATCGAGGGGGTTTTTTCCGGGCTTTGTACAATGGAAAAATTGCATGCACAGTTCCGGGGCCATTTTTCAAAATTTCTGAAGATGGGTTTGGAAAATTCGGGAAACCCTTTTTACAACCAGATTGACCCCTTTGCCCCCATCGGGGGCCCCCTGGAAAACCCCTTTCCTGGGTTGAAAGGCGGAACACCATGTTCCTCCCATTGTCCGTCCCCAGGGTTCCGTTTTTGGGCATTTGGCGCGGAAAAACCCACACATGATTTTTTCCCGCATGAGCGGAGCAGTTCCTCCCCTGTGTGACTTCGTTCGCCGAGGCAAGCTAGGTGTAAAACCCTGCGTGACAGCTGTGCCCCACATGTGGTTGAAAGGGCATACTTGTGGAAGGTGAGATGGTTTTGGGGGGTGGAGGGGGGAGGAGGCAGAATTGGCCCAGGAGCAGCAAATTTTTTACAACGTGGAGGAGGGGAAACGGCGTTTTCCTGTCCAAGGGTTTTTGGTGTGCCTGGGGAGGAAGCCAAATTTAACCCCGTGGGGGCCCTAAAGGACTTAAATGGCCCCGACCGTAGTTACAGTCCAGACGTCCGCGCTGCCGTGTAACCCTTGGGAAAAAACCGATAACTCAAGGACTGACCCACTTTCTTTCTACAAATTTTGAAATGTGGTACTTTCCTTTTTTTTAAAAAAGGGAAAATTTCGGCTTGGAACTCTCCATCTCCCCCTCCCGGACCAAACCATTATTTTTCTGAAAGGGGGCAGAGTCCCCCATTTGGAAAAGGGGGGGACTGCCCGTACCCAAAAACTTTTGGACCCGAGCACGGTAGGTGCTGCCCTTAGGATGGTTTTTGGAAACCCTACTGTTTTTCTCTTTACAAAACGCCTCTCTGAAAGAAATGCCCGGGGCCATGAGTACGAGGAGCGGGAAACTTGGGCCGGGAAAAGGATGTCAAAAAAGAAACAGCGCCCTTTTGCAGAGGTTTGGGGGTGCCTTGACTTTGGGTGAAATGGGATGCGTGCCAAGGCCCCCCTGCTGCTGCGCCAAACGGCAGATGGCCAAACCCCAACTGGCCACGTTTTTTCCCAGGCCCCCGGATGGTGACCTGCATGTGTTGAGGCCCGGGGGCCCTTGTGCCCAAAGTTTTGCTCCCGGCCCCGCTTCACTTTTCCTGCCCACAGATTCTACATTACCCAAATTCGGTCCTCCCGGGGGTTTAGAAAGAACTGCCCCACCCCCGAGTAGCTGTTTTTACCGCCAACGTCCGCACGGAGGAAATCTGCCGCCGCTGCCTCGTGACCCCCGTTTCCGCTACGGGCTTGGCCCCGAAGCGGGTTTTTTTACCCCCTGGGCCCCTTTTGGGTCCCCGCCCCACACTGCTGCTACCCCCCGGGCTCACGGGCCCCAAAAACCCACTTGCTGGCCGGCCGCTGTTTACGGCCCAAACTGACGCCCCCTTTCCCGACGGATTAAACCCTTGCTTCACCCGGCTCCCAAAGTGCGGGGCGGCTAAAACAACAACTATTTGTGTTTTCCAAAGTAAATTCTTTTCCCTCATCACCGGTTTTTAAGCCCAGCTGACCCCCTCACCCCATGACCTTTCCCCTGCCCCCCCCACATTTTATACTTTGCCGCCTACGCAAGAAGCTGGGATATTGGCCCCAATTTTTTCGCTGCCCCAAGGGAGCTGTACTGCCCTCCCCAAATTGTTCATCCCCGCTAAATATTTGGGCTGAGGCCCAACCACTAGTAGATCCCTGGCTGAGGAACTGGATGGGAAAAGGGTTTGGGGTTAGGGGCAGGTGAGGGCCCCTACCCGCTCCCGGGCCCTGCCAACTAAGTTTTGTGTCTGAGGTCCCACCGCCTTGGCTTTGGGGGTTTTCAGATGTCATTGGGAGGGAAAAGGAAGACCCAGTCAACCAATCAAGAACCCCTTTTGGGGTTTCTGAACAACACACGGCCCCGGGTGAAGCGGCATTTTTGGCCTCCCCCAGTGACCCCTGCTGCGAAAGTCCCCTTGCTGTTCCCGCACCTGGGCCCGTTTCAAAAAATGTTTTTGGGCCCCTGGGACTCGCAGTTGCAGAGCCTGCCCCCCCCTGTCTGACTTTCTGTTTGTTCTAAAATGTAAAACCTGTTTGATGAAGCTATCTGTATATGTTTAAAAATACACCCCTTTTTGACTCCAAATGAACCCCGTAAAAAGCTTGGGTAACCCTTTGGGTATAAAATTTCGCTACAAATGGCCCGGAAAAAAATTTTTTTGTATGTGTCGTTTACAAGCCCCTGTGTGTTTTACTAAAGTTTAAAAACACAAACAGGCTTAATTAACCTTCTTTTGAATTATGCTACAAGAAAAAAGGGTTTTATTTCGGGGTTGGGAAAAAAAAAGGGTTTAATTTTTTTTTGGGAAAAGCCCGCCCAAAAAAACGCTTAATTAACCCCCGGGGGGTAAATTTCGCAATGAATTGAGCCACCACAAACAAATTCCCCTTTTTAGATGTTACAATGGTGTATTTTCTACGCCACACAACAAGAGATTAAATTGTAATTTTCTTTTGCTTGGAAATTTGGGTACCAAAAAAAAACTATATATTTGGCTTGAAAAAAAACGGTTTAAATTTTTTTCAGCAACCCCCAGCAAAACAAAGCTTTTAAATTTAAACCCCCGGAGTAAATTGCGCAAAAGAATTGGAAGGCCCCAAAAAAGAAGTGGTATTTGTATTGTAAAAACCCCTGTTTTTTTTAAATGAATACAAAGGAACGGGTTTGATCCCATTGGATATTGAATGTATATGCAGCTGCAGTGGACGCACACTGGATTTCAGATCCAATACCCCAAAAAAACAAAATAAAACATTCAGAAAAACCCCCCCCCCCCCCCCCCCCCCCCCCCCCCCCCCCCTCCCCCCCCTGAGACAAGTGAGGGAAACCCCCCAAAAATCCTGTTAAAAAAACATTTTTTCAGAAAGCGCTATCACCCCAGCAGCACCTTCCCTGTCAGGGACAGTGGGGAAGGGGGTGGAGCTCCCAGCGGCCCCCCCCGGTTTTTATATAGTGCGGTGACGCACGAAACCCGCCGGTCCGGGGTTGGGTTCATCTCTGCACATTTCATGGGAGGGTATGCCCTTTCCCTTTCCCCCCAAGGGGCTTTGCCCCATGTAACGGGCCCTGGGGTCGCAAACCTTTTTATCAATTTAAAAGCACACTTTGTTCCCCCGGAAATCACCCCCCCAAATTCGGGTTTCGTTACGAAAACCCATTTTTCCCGAAAATTTTAAAGAATTCCACTTCGTTTGAAAACGATTCGCCCCATCTCTAATCCTGAATTTTTTTTGAGTAGTGTACTAGGCAATAAAACACTTTCACCCGTTCCCCTTTTAAAATGCAACCCAAAAACCTTAGATGTGTTTTGGATCATTTTGATTTTGGAAGACTTCACGATAATTAATGGCATGGAGTGATGGTAGCATCTTCTCTTTCAAAATAAAGCAGTACAACTATGAATTCATAATGTCATCAATAAAATGTACTTCCCTGACACCAACAGCACTCATGAAGGCCCTCGTAAGGACACAGACACCACCTTGTTACACTGTAGGCACCACACATTTTCTCATTACCTTTGCAATGTCATACAATTTTAAAAACCAAACAGTTCCCGAAACATTTTTTTTTACTTACATTTTCTATCATTAACTTTCAAATTTTTATTTTTTATCTATTTATTTTATCTAAAAACTATCTATATTCCAAAGAGCCCTTTTAAAAAAAACTAGGCCCTTGGAAAAAAAGAAAAATCTGGATTGGTGGGGGTTTATTGAAAAAATATGGGGAATTAAATGAGTCTCCCCCTGCTAGATTTTCCCCCTCCCCCCATATAACACAGCCTTATACACCTGTTTCGTCTACCTCCTTGTTAACAAAGGGGGCAGAGTGCATTTTCTCCCCATTTTTTCATCAATTTTTTGGCTGTATGTAAAAAATGCTTATACCCAAAGCAGGGGGTTCTGGGGTTTCAAAGGGGCTTGTGCAGCCCCTTTGGGAAAAAGGTGGCAAATCTGCAACATGAGAAATGACCACGCAGGGGGGTTGCAGAGCTGTGACATTCAAACCCTTCCACTGCTCACAAACAATGAAAATGTCCCAGCTTCAGTGAGGGGAAAACCCCCCTACTGGGAGGGAGAAAAGCCCCTGGAATTTTAAAAATGTAAGAGACAAAACAGTAAGTCTGTGGAAAAACCAGTGATGATAAAACCCCCTTTAACATCTGTGGAATACTAAAATGTATAGTGGCAAATGATTTTTTACAAAGAAACCATCATTGGGTATGAAAAGGGATGTCTCATTTTTGCAATTTTTCCCCACCCGGCATAAACCCGCCCTTTATGTTGTGGATTAGTTTTTCAGCATTTATTGGCAAATCAACTACTTTCCCAGCTGAGCTGTTACCCTTTAAATTTAAATTTAAGGGGATGTAAAAAACTATAAATTTCACAGGAAAAAAAAAGAGTTCTAAGGAGTGAAAATTATCCCCATCTTTAAAAAAACAAAACTCTGTTTTTTAGAGGTTACCACAGCAGGGAGTGACATTAAATATGGGGGGGCAGCAGCTTCCAGTTAAACAGTAAAAAAGGGAATAGATACTTTGGTTTTCCCTAACCAAAAAAAGCTTATGTGCCAAAAGAAAAAAAAAAAATCTTTCTTATCTCCTTAACAAAGACAAATAAAAACAGCAATGTATAGGGAATAGCTCCAGGGGTCATCCAAAGAATGTGTAAGTGAAAAAAAAATTCTGTCCTGTGTGATAAAAACCCATGGTGGGTGGAGTGGCACTTTGATAAGCAATGACTGATTTGACTTTTTTAGGCAAACAATAAAGTTTCCCACATAGCAATCACAGAAGGGAAAGAAAACTTGTAAAACATAACAATAGCAATGCTACAATAATTACTTATTTATGCAGCACCAGTCATCTTTTTTTGGGGGAATATCCACTCTCCACACAACATATTGTGTGTGCTGTCCGAGGCTATCATGTCCCCTGATGAACCTCTATTATAGATCCATATAGAGGCGAAACATGACGGGATGCAATTAGCTTTTTCCTATATATATAAATGGGACGCATCTAGCTTTTTCATATATTTAATTTATTTATCTCATCATGTGTTTTGTGGACTTCTGTGATACTTTCAACTATTAGTGTAGGGTAAGCCACCGATAGGTGGGGTCGCCCTTTTCAGGGTGCTTTCTTTGCCTTAAATATGTAATTATCATAGTATTGTTTTTAGATTTTTCCTTGGACAACCAAGTTTGTGTCTATTTGGTGTTCCACTACTCTATCAAGATAAGATTGTTTCATTTATGGATGTAGTCTGCATCATCTTAACTGTAAGTTAGCATCTAAAATCTTACCTATTTGGGCAGTGAATATGTATGTGTTACCCTACCTGTGTATTTGGATATTTATCCCAGGATTATCTCCTAGGATTATATTATAGACTTGGTGCTCTTTAGTGGTTAGAGTAATTTAGTCTTAATCTACTTAATAAATGTTATATTTTAAAAGAGTTTTCTTTCCCTTCTGTGATTGCTACATTGGTTTACAAATCTTTAGGCTAATATAGTATTACGCTCTGTGATAAAACAATTAAGTTTGTATGAAGAAACTTATAACAATGTCAGCAATCTGATACAAAAGTGAAGCTCACTTACCCTTAAAATACACTGATTTAAATGAATCCAAGGGGCAACACAAAATTGTGTAAAAAGTGACGGTTTCAATGTAGCCTAAGTTAAAAGGTGTAAAAATGATAAATCAAAACAAAAAGAAATATTACAATTAAATAACTATGTTTTAGTATAAACAGATATAGCAATTGTTCAACAGGTATTTTGACACTTCAAAATGCTCGTTCGTGACCACTGTGGCCTTTCAATGGCTGCACATGTCATGTGAACGATGAATTTACAGTCAAGACCATCGGAATGTCCAAGCTGACAGAATGTGAGCTTCTAGAAAGTAAGTATGATTTTATTTGCCCCAACAAATAAACAAGCATTTTGAACTCTTGGCACATCCCTTTACATGACTGATGTATTGAATAACTCAGTTTATAGCATTGTAGTACATTACCGATAAGTTAACATACTGTAAATGAGATAAATGTAAATGTTTGCTACACTTTTTTTTATCTTGAATAAGTTTTCATAATGTTTTGAAGAAGTGTGAAATATGTTTGTGACTTCAATACAATGAATCAGAATATAGTGTTCATTGTTTTTTCCTCATATAGCCAAGTCTTTCCTTTTACTAATTCATTGAAAAAAAAAAACAATAAGAAAATTCAGACTCCTTTCAGTACAAGGGACTATTAACAAATTGGTTTCTATGTATTTATCTCTGTGTGATATCAAAGGAAAAAAGAGAAATACAATTAAATTGAAATGATTTTTGGTTGGAGACCTTTAACTAAATAGTCATGAATGAGAGTAAAAAACAACTGTATCCTCTTTGTTGTAGGTTATTTTAAATTATGCCACAAATAGAGAATAATATTTTCATAAAAGAAAATTTCATCCAAACATTCACCTTCATTATCTGTAATCCCAACAAATGTGTCTGGCCAATGTACAGTCATAGAAGTCTTGCAGCCTTCTCTACAGGTAGATAACACAAAAAGATTTTGCTACACTATCCTAGACCCTTAGGAGTGTTATCCCTAAAACATCATAGAATAACCAGAGAAATTACAATTATCCCTTCACTGCCCTAGACCACCAGGGATGTTACTCAATATTGCAGCAGAGATAATGACATCTTTTGTTTATCATTATTAATTTAAATTAGAGAAAATGTAAATGTGGGTATAATATATGAAGGAGGCCACCATACTGTTTTTGGTCAGTTGTCCTCCCCTGATTGTTCTATTGGCTGTTCTTTGTTATAGTAATAGTCCACGGAGCTGACATCTGACAAAAGTACATTATCACTTTCCATGATTAACAGATAGACTTTAGAATGGAAAGAATAACCATGCATACATTGCAATATACAAAATGATGAAAATCATAAAGAACCTTAAGAACTCTATTAGAAGTCAATGAGTTCCATTAGGCACAAATAAGTTGTGGCTTCTATTATAAACAGAAATCAAACATTAGTGTGAACAGAGTCTGATTTGGGAGGGAGGACAGACCATAAAAATCTTAGAGGCAGAGATTAGAAAAAACATCCAAGGTCCATATCTTACCACCACTACAATTTTGAACTATCATACTTTTATAGACAATCATCTTTGCTATCTCATAAATCAGTTTTACTGGCAACTATTTAGTACATTCTTACTAAATTCTTACTAGATTCTTGTCATGTAACTGCATTGCTACTGTTTTGCTCCCGGTGGTGGGACAGGAAGTAGTGAAACTCGAAAAAACGGCAGCAATGGAAGCCTTCACAAAGCTTTCAGTTGCCACGTTCATTGATCAGAACCCCGCAATTTCGCCGCATGGAATCTGATCGGAGTGAGGAAAGGTGCGCGGCACCATTTCTCATTTATATAGAATGGTAGCGGGTAGTGTTGAGCAATTATTATAGACAAAGTTGAAATCGGCACGGTATTTACGTTGATCGGATTTTTTAGATCACGCGATAATTTAGGTTAAAATCTGTGCATAATCTATTAATATCGCAACATTTTCGCCGCTTTTCCCGTTTTTTTTCGCCAAAAATCAGCTTCAGAATAGAGCAGGGTGAATGTGTGTGCACGTCAGATGGGGTGGTATGGGGTGCGATTGGGTGAAAAAAACCCAAATGACCTCGTTTTTTATAGAACAGCCCTTTCCCGTTCTTTTAGTTGTGTCTATCTCAAGCAGTAGGAGTGCCTCTGCCCTGTCAAAAAGCTCACGAAAATTTTTCTATTTTCACAAGACAGCTTTACTTTTTGCTATATCCTTGAAACTCAGTTAGATCAGAGATTTCAGATTTTTGGTAGTTAGGCAAGAATTTTAAAGGAGCATCTACGCTGTAAAAATCACGGGGAGGAACGGGGGGGGGGGGGTCACGGGCGAACACAACAAGCTCTTTTAAAGAATACGGAAATTTCTTGCAAACTTCATTGCAATAGCTTTATTATTAAAAAAATTTGTGTTGAAATACTACTTGGATATTGGGCAGCCTAACTTATATTAGATAAAATCTTTTTCTAACAAATGCAGGGCTATTTTTTAGGTGGCAAAACTACTTTAATTTTCGTAACATTTTCAATGGGGTTCTTTTTCAATTTTGCCCAGTTTTTATCTTTGTTGATGAGGTACCTTGCAGTTTAAAATTTGATCCAGCAAAGTGTGTTCACCAAGGGAATTGTAGGGCCAAAAAATACCTTTTTATTATCCGTAACATTTCAAAACGGTTTTTTTTCACTTTTGCCAGTCCCGATTTGTTTTAAGAGGGACCTTGATTTTTAAAATTTTAAACCACAATTGTTGTCACCCAGGTGAAAATTGATAGGGCCAAAAATACCTTTTATTACCGTATACATTTAGATACGGTTTTTTAGCACTTTTCCCCGTCCGATTTGTTTTAGAGGGACCTTGCGTTAAATTTTTAATCAGCAATTTTGTAGTCAACAGGTAAATTTTATAGGGCCCAAAAAATCCTTTTATATCCTTTTTCATTTCAGAAACGTGTTTTTTTTCACTTTTGCCCCGTCCGATTTGTTTATAGGGGGGTACCTTTGCAGTTAATTTGAATTTCCCGCAATTTTTGTAGTCACACAGGGAATTGATAGGTGCCAAAAAAATTCCTTTTTTTATCCCCTATACTTCAATAGTGTTTTTTGCACTTTTTTCCCAGTCCGATTTGTTGAAGAGGTACTTGCCCGTTAAATTTGAATTTCCCCAAAAGTGTATCACCAAGGGAATAAGGGGCCAAAAGTACCTTTTATTACCGTATCATTTCAGTACGTGTTTTTTTCACTTTTTCCCAGTCCAATTTGTTGAAAGGGACCTTGCAGTTAAATTTGAATCCCAAGGTTTAGTCACCACAGGTGAATTGAAGGTGCCCCAAAAAAAACATTTTTTATCTGTATACATTTCAGTTTCGTTTTTTTGCACTTTTCTCAGTCCAGTTTGTTGATAGAGCCCCTTGCAGTTAATTGAAACCAGCAATTGGTATCACCACAGGTGAATTGGGTAGGGCCAAAAAAACCTTTTATTATCCGTATACATTTAGATACGTGTTTTTTTCACTTTTGCCCCTGCAGATTTGTGATAGGCACCTTGCAGTTAAATTTGAATCCAGCAATTTTGTTTTGATTTGGGGGAAATTTTAGAAATAGCTGTGATTTGCCGTCTTTAATAAGAGACTTCCCAAACTCTTCCATACCCTCTCAAATTTTATCTCTCTGAACATGGAGCGAAATGCAGGTGGTAAGCGAGCAAAGAGGGGGGTAGGACATGGAGGTAGAGGTACGAGAGAAGGTGCTCTTTCCAGTGCTGGTGACAACACACAAGCCAGCGGATTGTCGGTTGCAGGACCGGCAGGCCTGTCATCACGGGGTCAGGGCCCTGTGAATCTGAGTAACGTACATCGTCGGCAATCTGTTCTTCAGTGGTTATGCAACCTGCATCCAGCAGTCTTCCCTCCTCGTCCTCCCTGTCACCGCCTCAAATGTGGGCATCAGAATCATCAGCATCCGTCCAATATGAAGCAAAGGCAGCCAAACTGTCACCTCGTGTACCCACCATGGGGATAATCCATTTTCTGAAGACCTCTTTGATGACAAAAGGGCGTTGGGGTCAGAAAGCATGTTAAAAGATTAAGAGGCCAAAGAGGATGATTTTCTCTGCTCTGACCCCCAGTTACTGATCCCCATCAGGGGAGGAGAAGGAAGCCGGTAAATGGGCAAAAATCCCGGGCAGTCGGCAATGCCTTGCAGTCCCTCTTGCTTGTAGCCCGCAGCTCCTGGATGCAGAATGTAAGGACGATGAATTCACCTGTGTTTATGATGATGATGATGATGACATTGCGGATGCAATGTGGTCTTTTCAGCAGAATTTGCTTGCGAGCGCTTAATCACTGGAGGAGGAGGATGACGATGGGGTAGTGTCAGTACGGGTCCCGCCTCAAAAAAGAAGAGGGCGGTTGCAGAAGTCCGCTGATATGATTCCGCCAGCCACGGTCAGCGGAAACCCCGCTCCTCACTTATCACTGTCAAAAAGGTCCAGGACCTCTCAAGCCTGGGCCTTCTATGAGCAAGCCTCTGATTCACCCAGCGATGTCATATGCCGCCTTTGCCGTAAACGCATATGTAGAGGCAAGAAAAATTGGGTGTTTAACCACCACCAACATGTCTAGTCACATGCAGCGAATGCATGAGTTGAAATGGAGGCAACACTTGGCCAAAAAAGGCCAGACTAATGCCGGGCCTCCAACCACTGTCACACCCTCTGTCTCCGCCTCCTCCTCCGCCACCACCAAGCGTTCCCTCAGCGCCCAGGCTCTCAAGTCATTATCAGGGATCAGCCTCCGCTTCAGCCTTCCACCGTCGCCCGAGAACCATCAGCACCACCAGAGACCCATCCTACCCCTTCTCCTTCCCCCAAATTTGACGACCTGCATGCCGTACAGCGGCCAGTCTAGCAGCCATATTCTGTCTTCCAGGTTTGAGAGCAGAAGAAACACTTTAACCCAAACCACCCCAAAAAGCCAAAAGCCTCAATGTCGCACTGCCAGGCTTTTGGCCTTGGAAATGTTGCCTTTCCGTCTGGGGGACAAGATGGGTTCCGCCACGCATGGACCTTGCCTCCCCCCCAATACCAGATGCCGAGCAGGCATTTCTTTGCCAGAAAATCCGTCCCTGCCCTGGCCAGCCACATGTCATCTAAAATTTCAAGTGCGTTGTCGGCATCTGTGGCCGGAAAAATCCAGCTGACCACCGACACATGGACTAGTAAGCATGGCCAAGGCCGCTATATCTCTGTGACAGCTCACTAGGTGAGCTGGGTGGATGTCTCTGGGGGTGACGGTGGCTCTCAGGCTCGGCGAACGCTCTTCAAAACCACAGGGATGGTGCCTGGCTCTTTCCCCCAAGGTCCTCTGGTGGCATCACGTGCCCAGAGAAACCAGGCCGTGTTTGAAATTAACCCTGTCTTGGAAAACCGTCCACACACGGGTTCAGGAGCTGGGGACGGCTCTCCGCAACGAGACAGACCCGCGGGCTGGGTGACAAGAACCTTGTGCCAGGCAAGGTGGTGTGCGATAACGGCAAAATCTGCGGGAAACGCCCTTAAATGGGTAGGCTGGAGCACACCCCTTTGCCTGGCACATGTCATGAACCTTGTCGTCCAGAAATTTCTAAAGGAGCTACCCTGTCTGGACTCCCTGCTGGGGAAAGGGCTCGAGGTCTGCGTTCGCACTTCTTCCGTTCGCACCCTGCTTCGTCCCGCCTGGCTGCGTTGCAGCGTCAGCTCTCCCCGTCAACCGTCCTCATTGTTGACGTGGCAACACGCTTGTATTCCACCCTCCACATGCTCCTGGTATTGTGGCAGCAGCGCAATGCCTTTACGCAGTACGAAGTGACACATGGCCTGACAATGCAGGGTGCGGACCTCGGGTGTAAAGCCACCGAGAGTGGAGGCGGGTAAAAGACCTGCACCATCCTTGCCAGTTTTGAAGAAGCCCCAAAATGGTCAGTGCGGACAATGCCCCTGTCAGCATGACATGTGGTGATCTTCTGGAACGATCATTGGACACTCGAAACAACAGGTCCCCCCCAGCGACGGAGGAGAGACTACACAGATCTGGACACGACCTTACTCTCCGCGAATCCACAAGCCCACATTTTCTCAATTTTATCGGTCTTCATTAGGCAGGGGTTGGGGGTCCAGGACAGTGCAAGGCGGCGCATCACTCTCAGGTGCATCATCTCAGGCAAGTCAGGGCTGTGTTGAAGCTGTGCCGGAGGAAGCGGAGGAGGAGAGGTATTACTAACACCGACTTTAAACCGACGTCCCTGCCTTGGAAAGAGGTGGCGCGAATTTGAGGAGGAAGGTGAGGAAGATTAGTTTGCTAGTGCCCCTCAACCCAGAGGCTTTGGAAATCAAGGCTCCATCTCTCACATGAGTGCTTGGATGCTCCATTTCCTCCAACATGATCCTCGCTTTAAGGCCATCAAAATGAACAACAGTTTACTGGGGGCCACCCTCCTGGATCCCCGTACAAAACAAAACCAGCACTTCCTTCCACCCACCCAAATAGAGAGTAAAATGCAGGAAATGGAGACCTTGCTGATTGATCAACTGGAGACATCTGTTGCGTCTGCTTCAGGGTCCTCAAATGTCACTGTGGAGCAACATCAGCGACGGACAGCATAGAGGGGCCAAGTAGCCGTAGCGGCAGCAGCAGCACAGGCAAGGTGGCAGAACCTAATGGGTGACCTCTGGCAAGCTTTATTTACCACCTCACCAACGCATGCAATACAGGGCACACATCCAACACACAGAGACCACTTAAGATCATGGTGCACGACTATCTGGTCTCAACACCGATTTTTTTTGTATGTGTTTCCGGACCCAATAGACTTCTGGGTATCCAAAATGGACGAATGGCAGAGCTCGCTCGCCACGCCATAGGGGTGTTGTCCTGCCCAGCAGCCAGCGTCATATCTGAGGGGACCTTCAGCACAGCTGGAGGAGTCATTACAGACAAATGCATCCGGCTTTCCACAGATAATGTGGACGTTTGACTTTCATCAAGATGAACCCGGCATGGATCTCTGATGATTTTTGTGCCCCAATTGCTGAGGCCCACCGATTATTTGCCGGTCTGCTTCACATTCCCCTTCAAACAGAAATGGTCCCTTGAAAACTTTTTTTAAATGATCTTTTCTTACTGCAATATTTTTATTCTCGGTTCCCAACAGTTCATTTTGCTGGTTTTCTGTGAGGAGACTGTAAAAGACAGCAAGGTTTCATGACAACACCGTAGTCCATTTACTCACTTATCTTTAGAATTTTTTCACATTGTCAAGGGTTTTTTGAGGTCATGTTTGCTGTGAGAAACAGCTATAATTATTGTCCTTTGGGAACAAAAAATGGGGCTTCTAAGTGGCATTTCTCCATCACAATTTTTAATAGTGGCTGAGAAGTCATATTTATAATTTTTTGGGTCACGTTGCTGTGAAAACAGCAATAATCATGGTCCTTTGTAACAGAAAATGTGCTTTTGAGGGCATTTCTCCCTCAAAAATTTTTAACAGTGGGTGAAAGTCTTTTTATAATTTTTTGGGTCTGCTGCTTTGAAATGCAGCAACACTACGGGTCGTTATTCCAAAAAATGTTGTTTCTAACAGACTTTGTTCTCACAATTGTCAAAAGTGGCTCAAGGTCATGTTTTGAATTTTGGGGGCATTTTGCTGTGACATGCAGCTATACTACAGGTCCTATTATAAAAAAATTTTTTTTATAAAAGACATTTGTTCTTCATAATTGTCAAAAGTGTCTCAAGGGTCATGCTTTGAATTTTTGGGGGCATTTTGCTGTGACATGCAGCTATACTATAGGTCCTATTATAATAAAAATGTTGTTTAGAACAGACATTTGTTCTTCACAATTGTCAAAAGTGGCTCAAGGGTCATGCTTTGAATTTTTGGGGGAATTTTGCTGTGACATGCAGCATATACGACAGGTCCTATTAAAAAAAAAATATTATTTATAACATACAGTTTTTCTTCAAAATTGTAAAAATTCGCTCAAGGGTCATGCTTTGAATTTTTGGGGGGAAATTTTTTCTGTGGACATGCAGCTATACTACAGGCCTATTATAAAAAAAAAATATTGTTTCTAACAACATTTGGTTCTTCACAATTGTCAAGATGGCTCAAGAGTGATGGTGCTGTCAGAAAACAGGAAAGGTAGGACACTGTTAATGGATACATATTGCATTGACTTTTTTTTTAAAGATCTTTAACATAGCTAGAAATCCCTGTATTGAGACAACCCATTTAATATAAAAAAGAGAAAATAAGACATGGTGAGATTCCATTGTATTTTAAAAATGTGTTTTCTAGAATTAAACTACCAAAAAAACTTGCATGTACAAAATAGCTGGTAAAAAAAATTCCTCTGAATTGTACAAGGGAGGTACAGGAAGACTTGACCAGATGTAGGTTATTCAGAGGACATGAAGTATAGAGCACAGACAGAGAACAAAGAAAAAGCCCAATTTCTCCACACGTTTAGTAAAATGAGAAAAAGAATGCCAAGAAAAAGGCACCGGGTGGAACATGAGCGTTAACCACCATATTTCCAAGTGAAGCTCAAATGGTCCGCACTCATACAGAGGGCAAGCGCTACCCAGGGCTTGACTGTGTACTGAGGGAAGGCTGGAGGGCTACTCACACTTCCGCACACTGCTTCAGCCCGACTGTTTCGTTGCTGCAAGATAAGGGCAATTTTACCGTGTAAATAATGACGGACCCACCTTTGGGTCTCACCGCACCACCCGTAACTCCGGCCCTGGCAGTTTGAACCTGCGTGTTTTAAAAGAAGACAGACGCTAGCCTGTGCTCTCACCCCACCCACTGTAAGTCTGGCCCTGGCAGCTGGACCCCGTGTTAACAGATGGCGACGGCAGCACTAGCTCCACCGTTAGGGGGAATCAGGAGAGCTTCAAATTTCTCTAAAAAATCAGATTTTGAAAAAGGTGATTTCTGTGAGGGTTTAAATAGTGTCAAAAAGGGCCCCCAGGTTGGAAAACAAATTGCACAATTGAGGCTTAAAATTTTCTGGGGCTGGATCCACTATGGGGCCCCTCATTTGATCTCCAGGGAGTCTGTCCCTAAACACTGAAGAAAAGGGTGAGGAAAAATGAAATCATTGAATTGGGTTGGCTGAACACTCTCAGAAGCCAGGGGGGCAAATGCTTCTCAACTAAGAAGTGTTTTGGGATGATTAGGAACATTTGTATTACTTAAAGGGGGGTGCTGATAATTAACACATCTACACGTGTAAAAAATACCTTTAAAAACTGCAGGAGGGATGTATTTGTATGTTATCACACTTGAAAAAAAAAGCAAAATGATAATAAAAGTAAAACTATAAATAAAACTTCTCTAAATAAAATTCTGTAAACAAATGTCAGTTACCAAAAAATATACTAAGTGACAGTCACTGTACAAAATAGCATAGTGCCACTTTGTGACGTGGGTCAAACAGGTTTAAAGGGGGCATGCTGTTTGGGCCCCGGACAGGTATAGTCCCATGTCCCCGTTTCACCTAAAATGGTGGTTGAAAGACTCCTTTTTGGGGGCACTTTTCAAAAGTGGGTCATTTCAGGTTTTGGGCTCCCTGCTGTGGCCCCGGACAGGTATAGTCAAGTCCAGTGAAACTAAAATGGTGGTTGAAAGACTCCTATTTCTGGCACTTTTTAATCTATGGGTCAGACAGGTTTAATGGTCCCTTCTGCGGGACAGGACAGATATAGTTAATGTCCATTTCAACTAAAATGGTGGTTTAAAGACTCCTTTTCCCGTCCCCTTTTTAATTTGGGGGTCAACAGGTTAAAAGGTCCATACTGCGGTTTTAGGACAGGTATAGTCAATGTCCAGTTTTAACTAAAATGGGGTTCAAAGACTCCATTTCCCAGCCTTTTTAATCGTGGGACAGACAGGTTTAATGGTCATACTGTGGTACAGAACAGGTATAGTCAATGTCCAGTTCAACTAAAATTGTGTAAGTAAGACTCCTTTTCCCAGTACTTTTTAATATTTGGGTCAGACAGGTTTTAATGGTCATACTGCGTACAGGGCAGATATAGTTTTAAAGTCCCAGTTCAACTAAATTGGTGGTTGAAAGAACCCCCTTTTTCCGACACTTTTTAATCAGGTTTGGGGGTCATGCTCGTTTTCCCGGACAGGATATTCAATGTCCAGTTCAAGTAAAATGAAAGTTTTAAACATACTGCCTTGGCACTTTTAATTTGTGGGTCATGAAGGTTTAAGGGGCAGCTGTGGTGCAAGCCAGGGATAGTGAATGGGCTGTGATTTTTTGTCTGTGGCTTTTATAACCTAAGTTTGTTGCCTAAGATGTAGCACATATCCATTTGACTGTTGTGAATGTTAATTCCAGCTTCTCCATTCCTCTTTGGGTGTAAGAATGAAGGTGTTGTTCCTCTCCCATAGACTTTAATGGTCATCGGCGATAATCTATTATCGACTAGCGGATATCTTATTGATAATTGCCGATATCAACTATCGACCCGATGACGATAGTCAACGTAATCGCTCATCACTAGTAGCGGGGTCTAAAGGGTTAAACAGCGCAGGATGGTGGCGACTCCATCCCACACTGTAACCGCCGGGTGTTAGCTGCAATTAGCAGCTGACACCCACCGACTATGTAGCAGGATCGTGGCGCTACGTCCACAGTTGTTAAGGGGTTAAAGAGAACCTGTCACATTAAACATGCTATCTGGTTTGTGGACAGAAAGTTATGGAGTAGGAGGAGTTGAGCAGATTGATATCTAATGTTGTAGGAAAAGATTCAGTAGAACTTCCATTTTATTCATTTAATATCCCTGCTTATTCTGGGTTAAGGAGTCCAGTAGTCGGTCTTATCAGTGACTGGTAGTCATCTCTGTATGTTCACTCATACATGAAAGTCAGTCACTGATAAAAGTGCCCGCTGGACTCCTTAAACTAAAATCAGCATGGATGTAAGTGAATATAATGCAAGTTCTACTGAATCTTTTCCTACAACATTAGATATCAATCTGCTCAACTCCTCATACTCTATAACATAGTTCCTACAGACCAGATACCTTGTTCAATGTAGCAGGTTCCCTTTTGGAAAGATAACATAAAAGCTGGAATATCACAATGAAGTAAAATTTTGCTACATTGGTACGTCCATTGCTACAGAATAACTTCCCTTCTACAACAAACAAAATGTGTCAGCAGTAGGAGTAATCCCTTAAAGAAGAGAAACACTTATGCGATTAACTCCTAGATTATTTATATTTTGTCTCCTGGTATACCTGCAGCCATAAGCTTTCTTTCTTTCTAAGGCTGAGTAGATATTTGTTGTCTTGTTTTCTACAGGAAGAAGACATAATTTTAAGGCATCATTTTTTTTGGTAAATACAATATAGTTTTGTAGAGAAGCATTCAGATGAATTTGTAAATTATTCAATTAATTCACTGCTTATTCTGGGTTAAGGAGTCCAGTAGGTGGTCTTATCATTGATTAACAGCCTTTCTGGTATGAGTGTGCATGCAGCTATAGCTCCTTAACCCAGAATATTCATAAATTAAATTAATAAACTGCAGGTTTCCTTTAAAGGGGTGTTACCACAATGTAAAGCCCACTGCATAGGATGGCCCTCAGCAAGGGAGTGCTGAATAGTGTGAGCACTATATTTAGGAGCGCCCACAGAAGTGAATAGGAAAGATGGTGGCAAGCATCGCCATCCTCATTCTCATGCACGATCGGATCACAGCAAGCTGAGAGCCAACCTGAGGAGTGGACTTTACTTTGTGGGAATACCCCTTTTAAGGATTTTCTCACCAGGGCTTTTAACATGCAGGGAAAGGTAAGTGAAGGCTATTACCAAATACATTGCTGTTTTGATATTGATCATGAGCTAAAGAGGATTTTATTTGCTCTCAGAATATACAAGTTTGTCTTGGTTACCACATCTTTCTCCTTTGTCTCTTATATGATTGGTCCACAAGCTGCCGTTCAAGCACGGTGAGTCCCTCCCATCAGAGTCTTATCGCTAGCAACTTATCTCTAGCAACTAAAGTTATTTACCTAAGTAAATTGTAAGCTTTCACCCTTTAGAGCTCTGGAGTCTGGTGTACTACACTTTATAAACCTCCTTCAGTCATGTCACTGTAACAGGAATAGCTAGGAACAGCAGAGCTGCTATAGATCCAACCACAGCCTGACAAGGCAACTGTGATTCGGTAAGAAAACCCCTTTAAACAATTCCTTAATGATCATGTTATGAGAATAGCTAGTGGGTCATTGTTCCAGTTCATTCATTTCATTCTGTGACTGCAGCTTTATTGATCATGGGTGACATCTATGAACTCGCCTTCGCCATTTTTTATCATATATTGCCGGTTCAATAAATGTATGAACAGGTGCATGGCCAAACTTGGCGCAATGTGCACCTGACGAAACATTTTAACGTGCCAAAGTTTAGTGGAAAACTGCCATACAAAGTTTGGCAAATAACACACTATGCAACAATTTTGATTGTTATGCTCCAAAAATGTTTGGCACATAACACTTTCATTCATACTGTTGTATTATTCACTCCTCTATATATCCGCAACGAGCTGGGTAAGTGGATCCACTGGGCCAATGCAAGCGGTGGTACAGGCCGCACCAGAGAGCGGAGTCTAAGTGGGTGCTGATGTTGTCCTCCGGCTCCCAAGATCTTTACTCAGGACCGAACCCCTTCCAATAAATAAGGAAATAATGCTTCCCTTTGATAGTGTTCTTAGCCAAGATTTCCTTAATGGAATAAACATCAGAGGTATCAGCCACCGGAGCAGGAGGAGACACCTTACGAGAAAATCTATCCAAGACAACTGGCTTGAGCAGAGATACGTGAAAGGAGTTCGGGATCCACATTGTGGGGCGAAGCCGGAGCTTGTAGGACACCGTATTGATCCTTCTGAGGACCATAAATGGGCCAAGGTAACTGGAACTCAACTTATAACTGGGGATCTTCAAACAAATGTATCTGGAAGACAACCAGACCTTGTCCCCGGGAGCGAACTATGGAGGGGGCCTACGGTACTTATCCGTTCACCGTTTAGTCTGGGCGGAGGCCTGTTGCAGGACTTGCCAAGTGTCGCTCCAAATGGCCTTGAGGTCACGGACCAAGGTGTCCACAGTAGGGACGTCGGAAGCCGCAGCTAGCGGGAGGGGTGGGCGTGGATGAAGACCCTAAACCACAAAAAATGGAGAAGCCCCAGCCGACTCCGAATCCAGTTGTAGGAAAACTACGCCCAGGGTAACAAACTGGCCCAGTTTACTTTGAACTGGGAACAAAGGGATCGCCAGAATCTGGACACAAACTGCACCCCACGATCAGACACGATATGTCAAGGGAGGCCATGTAAACGAAAAATATTTAAAACTAGAGGGTAGCAAGACGAGGCGCGGAGGGCAACCCAGGTAGCGGTACAAAATGCGCCGTTTTGGAGAACTGATCCACAATGACCCAGATGAAGGTATTACCGGCTGATGTTGGGAGATCCGAAATTAAATCCATGGCAATATGGGACCATGGATGGCTAGGAATGGGCAGTAGTTGAAGCAGGCCTGAGGTGATAAGACTCAACAAAGTCCTTAATATACTTGGCTAGTTCCGGCCACCAATAGTAGCGGGCAATCAACTGCCTGGTCTTACGAATCCCTGGGTAGCCGGCCGCCCGAGAGCCATGTCCCCAGTTCAGGATTCTCCTCCGAAGTGCGGGTCGCACGTAAGTCTTGCCTGGGGGTACCTGTCGGAGGTCCAACGGGGCTGCCGAAATCAGACGATCTGGAGGAATAATGTGACCAGGAGGTGACTCATCACCCAAGATGTCAGAGGCTCGTGACAGGGCCTCTGCCTTGATGTTCTTCTCTGCTGGACGAAAGTGGATAACGAAATCGAACCGCGAGAAGAAGAGGGACCAGTGAGCCTGCCTAGGGCTAAGACGCTGGGCCGTCTGAAGGTACGCCAGGTTCTTATGATCTGAATAGATAGTAATCGGATGGCGAACCCCTTCAACCAATGACGCCATTCCTCAAGGGCTAACTTAATGGCCAGCAACTCGTGGTCTACAATGTTGTAGTTCTATTCAGCAGGGGAGAAGGTTTTTCGAGAAAAACCCACAAGTGACCGTCTTGCCCTTGGGGTCCCACTGAGAAAGCACCGCCCCCTGCTCCCACCGAAGATGCGTCAACCTCCAGGAAGAAAAGTTTCTCATTGACAAGACAGGGGCAGAGGCAAATGTCGCCTTGAGCTGGGTGAACGCATCTTCGGCCGCCTGTGGCCATTGCTTCGGATTGCCAGCCTTCTTCGTAAGGGCCACCATAGGGGCCACCAGAGTAGAAAAATGCGGAATCAACTCGCGATAGTAATTGGCGAACCCCATTAAGCACTGGATAACCCGAAGGCCGACTGGACGAGGCCATTTCAGGACGCCAGACAATTTGGCCGGGTCCATTTGAAGTCCCTTGGCAGAGATAATGTATCCAAGGAAGTGAAGACTGGTCTGATGGAACTGACACTTCTCCAACTTGGCATAGAGATGATTTACTCGGAGCCGACTCGGAGTCCCACATGAAGACGGTGGGACTTGGCATCCGGTGAAAAGACCAAAATGTCATCCAGATAAACAATAACGCAGGAGGATAAGAGATCATGAAAAATCTCGTTAACGAAGCCCTGGAACATGGCAGGAGCATTGCAGAGACCAAAAGGCATAACTAAATATTAAAAATACCTGTCTCAGGTGTTAAACGCCGTTTCCCATTCGTCGCCCTCCCGGATGCGGATGAGGTTATAGGCCCTTCACAGATCCAACTTGGAGAAAATCTTGGCCCCACGTAGGCGATCGAAGAGTTCGGTGATCAGAGGCAGTGGGTAGCGGTTCTTCACTGCAATCTTATTAAGGCCGCGGTAGTCTATACAGGGACGTAGCGAGCCATCCTTTTTCTCCACGAAGAAGAAGCCTGCTACAGTCGGAGAAGAGGACTTACGGTTGAAGCCCTTCTTGATATTTTCCTGTATATAGTCCGTCATGGCCTTGGTTTCAGATACTGACAATGGGTAGACTCTGCCCCGAGGAGGGCTTGTACCGGGCAATAGGTCTATAGGGCAGTCGTAGGGATGGTGAGGCAGCAGTGCCTCTGCCTGTGTTTTGGAAAAGACGTCGACAAAGTCCTGTTACCCAGCAAGCAAACCCGGCAGGGGTTTAGAGGACGCTGAAGGTGATGAGGTGCGCAACGGGCGAGGTGCCACTAGACAATGGAGCCGACAGTCTTGACCCCAACGCGTGACTTCACCCATTTTCCAGTCCAATATAGGATAATGACACTGCAGCACAGTGGAGTGCCCCTACACGCATTGAAACAGGCTCCGTGCGGCAGCGGATGGCATTGTGCAGGACCTCTCCGCTCACTGAGGAAATGAGCAGGGGCTTCTCGAGACGAACCACCGGGAGGCGAAGTTTTGAAACCAGCGCGGCATCAATGAAATTCCCGGCCGAACCGGAATCCAGGTAGACAGGAAGTTGAACGTGCGTTCCGGAGCTAGACATGATCTGCACTGGCATGGTCAGACGTGGAGAGGGACTACACACCCCTAGGGATGCCTCTCCCATGAAGCCTAGGTGCGCGCGTTTCCCGGATGTGGACAATTTGGACAGTCCTGCCGAAAGCTCTCCGAACTGGCACAATACAGGCACAGATTCTCCGTGAGCTGACGGGACAGCTTCTGTTCAGAGAGATGGACGTGGTCGACTTGCATGGGCTCTGAAACACAGGAGCCAAGCGAGGGAGCCGGCGAGGTCGAAACTCTTCCTGCCTTTCGCCGAAGCGCACATCAATACGCGTGGCCAGATGGATCAACTCACTCAGAGACGCCGGGAGATCCCTTGCTGCCAGGGCATCCTTGACCCTGCTGAAGAGGCCCTTCTTGAAGGTCGCGCACAGGGCAGCCTCACTCCAGGTTCGCTCCGAGGCCAGGGTGCAAAACCTAATGGCATAATCGCCCGCTGAGGAATCCCCTTGGCGCAGGCTCAGGAGCGCGGTCTCAGTAGTAGAAGCCCGTGCAGGTTCCTTGAAGACACAGTGGAACTCCATGAAGAAGGCCAGCAGGTCGCCCATCACCAGATCATTCCTGTCCCAGAGGGGTGTAGCCCAAGCCAAAGCCTTTCCCGAGAGCAGACTGAGCACAAAGGCAACCTTTGACCGTTCCAACGGAAACTGATCGGCCATCAGTTCCACATGCATAGAGCACTGAGTAATAAATCCCCTGCAGAACTTCGGATCTCCGTTGAACTTTGAGGGGAGTGATAGCCGGAGCTTGAGTCCCACAGGGGCAGAAGAGACAGCAGGAACTGGAACAGCTGGAGGAGGTGGCGGAGTTTGTCGCTGGGAGGCAATAAGCTGCTGCATCATGGCCGTCAGATGGTTCAATGGTTGTGCCTAGTGCGCCAGCTGTTGAGATTGCTGGGCAACGATGGACGTCCGGTCTTCCACACTAGGCAACGGCACCTCAGCGGGATGCATGGCCGAATCCAACTGTAACGAGCCAGGGTAGTGGATCCACTGGGCCGCCGCAAGCAGTGGTACAGGCCACACCAGTGAGCCGAGTCTAAGTGGGTCCTGGTTTTCACCAGAGCCCGCTGCAAAGCAGGATAGACTTGCCGTGGCGGGATGCCACCAAATTGCTACCCCGGATGTGACTTGCTTGCGGAGGCAGCTGAGGTGCCAGGAACGTAGTCAGAGTCAGGCCAGAAGGTCGGGGCAGGCAGAGAAGGTTTGAGGTCGGTGGACGAGAGCAGAGGGGACTGGTACACAGGAATGGTAAACCGGAGTAGAATAAGGCTTCCTTGCATAGGTAAAGGGCGAGGAAGTTCCGGGGGAGGAGCCCTTATATAGGATCAGCAGGCGGCAAAACCAATTACCGGCGCGCTGTCCCTTTAAATCTGAAAGAGCTGGCGCGCGCGCCCTAAGGAGCGGGGCCATTCGCACTGGCTGGCAGACAGACGCGGGGAAGCAGGATCGAGGACTGGTAGGTGAGTGCCCCCGAGGGAGCGAGCGCGCCCGCGGCCCGACATGCAGACCGCGGCATCGCTTGCCGAGGGTGCAGGCGAGGGCGCAGAAAGACGAGTGCGCCCGCAGCCCGAACTGTGGGCTGCTGCGCTACTCATGACAATATCTACTTAGTACTGGTGTGTCAGCGCCAAGTTACAAAAAGGGTGCATGCGAATTCATAGATGTCGATCCGTGTTTTCATTAGTTTTTGTATAACCATTTCAAATCATTTACACAGAAAGTAATATGTTACATAGTTTGTCGCTATGTTTTATTTATTTAGTAGTTTTTATATGGAAACATCCTGTAAGCACAAAAAAAATATTAAACCTGAGTACATGTAAACATGACGACATTAAAAATAGAAGAAGGCTAATTTGCACCTTAATGGTGAAAATTTTCATATGTATTGTTTGTATTCTATTTATGCTTTCAGAAATTAGAAACATATGGTCTTAAACAAGTCTTTTCATTTACTCACTGTTTTCAAGCATTTGCCTTTAAAGGGGTTGTCTCACTACATCAATTCATCCTACCTCAGTCCTGTTTTCTTGGTTTCATTTTTGAATTCGGGCCATGTTTACTGGCTGCTACTGGCCTGCAGTGTGGAGCTGCTGAGGACACCAGGTCTGTAGCTATAGCGACCAGTGATGACAGCCTATCAGGAGAGATCAAATAGGTCTGTGGCTAGAGCAACCTGAGCAGCTGATGCAGCCCATACAAGAGGGGAATATATAGGAGTAGGTCAGACACTGTTAATGGACACATATTGCAAAGTGACATATTTTTGCAAGATCTTTAACATAAAAAGCAATCCTTGTAGTGAGACAACCCTTTTAACGAAAACCTTTAACATACCCACTCATAAATGAAATTCACTGTTATTGTGTGAATACTCTTGTTCATTGTTGATAGCCATGCAGCTTTGATAGTAACACTTCTGTTTACCTACAAATCCATGTGTCTGTTTTAAAATCAATTAAAAAATGCAGAAACTATGTACCAACATGGTTATTGGTGAAATCACCGAAGTGCTAAAGTTGACCCATGAAGACATCTCTCCATTCTCCATGACTGTGGAATCATGTTTTTCCATATGGAAATATCCCTTTAATGAAGAATAAGGTGGTCTGTGACTTTTCCAGAATAATGTTGATGGCACACTTAAAGATGTTTTCTCACTATAAAGATTAACTTTCAACATGAAGGAACAGTTAAATGAAGATTTTTTCTAAATACAGAGTCAATAGATTTTACTTTAGTCATAAGATAAGAGACATGTTATGTGCTCTGAGTGCACACAGATTTCTATGGTTACCTGATTCCCTGACCATTAGTCTGTTATCTGATTAAAGCAGAGAGCTTGGAGCAGTGAGTGACGTCATTCCATGGATGGACCGAGCTCCAGAGAAAACTAATTATCAGCAAGATTACACATAAGCCACGGTTTTCAGTCCTCACATTACATGTACCTTGCATTTACTGAAGAGATAACATCTACTGTACTTGTCAGTATAACAGCTCAGTTACCTACAGAGATGCTAAATATGCTAATCACTGCTGTAGAACCAATCACAGCTTAAAGGGGTTTTATCGCTACAAAGATCATGTCTCAGATTATGGGGACAGTAAAAATAAGCACTTTTGTAATTGGGTTGCATTACCTCTGTCACTTGGTTTAGCAGATATGAGCTTTTCTGTAAATCTGTATTCTGTTTCTGCTGCTAAAGGTCGAGACACGCCCCCTGACCATATCCCGCCCCCTAGACAAGCCCCCTGCACTGTGATTGGCTGGCTGACATTTCATTCAGCCTGTTGGGATATGTCTCCAGACAGGAAACACCTCGGCCACGCCCCCTGCACTGCGATTGGCTGCCTGCACACTCTGTGTTTTTTTCAATAGTGAAACCAAGGTCTGCTGGCTGTAAACTCATCTCCCAGCTCTAGGGAGAATGATCTGGGCAATTACTGCCTGTTTAAGTCACAGATCCCCTCATATAACAGAGTCTTATAGAGTCTCCTGCCTGTTAACAGGAGGAGAGGAGGAGGGGGAGGACAGTGTGCATTGCTCCATATAACCCAGTCTCCTGTCTGGTAACAGAAGGGGAGGAGGAGGGGGCAGTGTACACTTCTCACATGTCTCACCCCGTTCAGGCTGGTTGTGTTTTTAACTGCATTTCCCAAAAAAGTCATCCCGTTCCTGTTTTGGTAATAGAAGGGGGAGGAAGGGAAAGGGGCAGCAGTGTAAAATCCCCCTCACATGTCTTAATATTGGGGTATAAATGCATTAGAACAGAAAGGGAAAGCTTTTTGGCCTAAAAGGTTTTCCCCCCAGACATAGAAAACCCAATGCAGGAAGGTCCCAAAAGCTTTTAAAATTTTCCAGAAAACCCTTTGCTACCCCCTGCTTCATAAAAAATTTGTTTTAATTTGCCCAACGGGTTCTTAGTGGAGGAGGAGACACATTTTTACTGGAGGAGGGGAAAACGCTCCCTGCCCGGGAAGAGAACCCCTTTTTGGATTTCAAATTAAAAATTTTCAAGAGAATTTTTGCTAAACAACACCCCACAAAAAATATCAAAACGATAAAACTCTTTAAAGTAGAATTTTGTGAGTGTACAACTGCCTTGGTAAAATTTCAATTTTGAAAAAAAAATTCTTGGAAAAAAACCCTTTTTCCCTTTAAGTTCAAAAGTTTCCCCCTTTTAAAACCTTTGTTTTTTAAATAACTTTTGTTGGGGAAAATTAAGAAAATTAATCCCTGCGAATTGGTGAGTCTGTGATATATTTGTGTAAAGAAACAATTCTACAACTGAAGCCCGACCAGTCCCCTGAAAAAAAACATGTAAAAACCCTTTTTTTAGCCCAAAAAATTTTTCATTTTAAAAAAGGGTTCATTTATTGGGTGAAGAAAAAACCCTTTGGGTTGAAAAATATGAATTTAAATTTTCTTTTCCCTTCTATCCTTTCAGTCGTGCCCAAACCCTTGGATCCCTCTGAAAGAAAGTTTCCCCTTTGCTTTCCTGTTTTTCCCCAGTTCTTTCAAATTGTTAAATGTTAAATTCCCTTTTGCCCTTTTTGATGATTCCACTAAATTTTAAGAAATTCTGAAGAGGGGAAGAAAAGCAGGAAGAAGAAAGAACAGTCCCCTGGAATTTGTTTGAGACGGGGTGTTTTGTCTCGATTTTACCCCCAAACTCATCAGGGGCCCTTTTTGGCAAAAATTTTTAAAAACAGTTTACAGCTCTGATCTAATGGAAACCGGGGCTGTCCCCTACCCCAGGCAGGTAAACCAAATTCCCCGGGCCTTGGAAATTAGCGTGCTCTTCTTTGGTGACCCCTTAGGGCCCTTTTTTTTCACTTGCGTACTGCACTGCAATGAAGAAAAAATTTTTTGAAAAAAGGTTTTTTAAAAAATTAAGTAAGTGGTCTTTTTATGGTTTTTTTAACGGTTTTGTGGATTTTAAAACAAAATTTAATTTGATTATTTTCTTCCCACCGGGAATGTTCACTTTCCCCATTCTTAAAATGCAGGGTTTGGACCCTTGTTTCGGGACCCCCCCAAAATGGCCCCAAACACGCATTTTAACCCTTATGTGGAGTTTTTTTTTTAATAATGCTTTCAGGGGTTAAAATGAAATCAGTGTTAAGATGAGTGATCGCTGATGGGTGTTTTACGGGGCGTTTTCCCTTTTGATGGTTTTTTTTTTCTGACCCCTTTCAAAGAATCAACCTGTCAATTTTTAAATCGGGTTTGATGCCCCAAGAAAATTTTTTAAAACTTTTAGGGTGCGTTTTTTCTGCCAAACCCCAACAACGCACCCCAAACAGGGCAGAAACATTTGGGTTGGCCCCGTTGGGAGCTTTTTTCACGTGAAATTTGAAAACGTTTTTTCGGGGATCCAAAAAATTATTAAAAAATGCCGTGTGAACATACCCTAAACATTTTCCCAAAAAAAAATTTTGGGGAAAATTAAAGACACTTTTGGGGTAAAAAACACGGGTTTGGGGCCCCTTTTCCACAGGGCCTGATTTGGGCACTGATTTCATCCGTACCGGCGCCCCGTATTTGCCCCTGCATTTTAGGGTGAAACCCCTTTCCCCTGTATTAGGGGTAATCAAAATTTTTCCCCATAAAAGTAAAATTAATGAAATTTTATGGACCCGACGAGTTTTGCCCTCCCGCCCCGCCCCCCGTTTCCCCAACAGCAACCGGCGTAATTGCGGGGCAAAATCTCCCTCCCCCAATTACGTCAAAAAATAAGCCGTGTGACAACCTTTGCCTTTAATTCTTGCATTTTACTACAGTTGAAAAATTTGTCCCAAAAACCCGTTTTGTTCAAATTTGGTTAATTTTGCGGGCACATAACAGTACTGCCGCAATTACCCCGGGTGATTTGGGATTTTTTCCCGCCCCCTAATGTGCACTTCACTTCCCCAGTGGGGGAAAGGCGGCAGCCCGCCGGAAAAAACCATTTAATTTAGTTAGTTTACCCCCTGGTGCGTATTCGCCCCCCAAGCGATTGCCCATGTCATTTATCCCCCCGCGGTAAAATTTTGATAGTATTGTAAAAGGGGGGTCAGGGGGAGGGGAAGGTGTAACCCAAATTAGCTTCCATGCCAACTATGGATTGCCGTAATTTCGGTCCCGCATCTCCCCCGAAATTGAGTGCAAAACATGACACAAAAAATTCCCCCGTGCCCAAATTTCCCTTTTTTTGTGAACTACCCTCAGACGGGGAAAAAATTTAAAGGGGGAAATCAGCTGCTGGAGAGGGGAAAGGTTTGCAGTGAAAAAAAGGGGATCCTTTCGGGAAAGAGAGTAAAAACGAAATTCATTTAAAAAGCGGGAATTTCCGTTTTGTGTCACTTTTTTTTGTGCTATTTGTTTATTGGGGTAAAAAAGCAAGTAAAGGGAATGCCAAGGATGGGGTTAAAAATTTGGCTGAAATGGGAAAAATGATGCCCAAAACCAAATGGTTTAGTTGGGTTGTGTTGCACCCCCAGGACTGTTTATTTTTTTGGCACCCCTACCCAAAAAAGGAAAATGGGAGCACCCCCCCCCTTCCAACCTCTACAAAAAATTCCCCCAAATTCCATCCTCTTTGCCCCTCTTTCTCCCTTTTTGGGATGAATGGGCTTTAAAAAGGGAAAGTCGTTCCCTTTTGCCTAAAAGTCATTCCGGGCCCCATTGCAACAGAAGATAGCCGGGAACCCCAAGTGGGTTTTTAGCTGAAGGTTGGATTTCGAGGAAAAGGTTTCTGGTTTAAGCAAAATTAAAAGAAAAAAAGGGAAAAATCGGGGAAGTTTCATTTTAATAAAGATGCTTATTTTAATTTGGAGACATTTTTTGCCCGTATAAATAGTTTTTTGCCAAAAAAAAGGGGGTGGGTGTGGGTTTTCCCCACCCTCTGAGCCTTTTATAAAACCCTATCTTGTTAACAAAAAACCCAGAATTCCCTACTGTAAAAAACAAGAAAGCGCTGCCCCAATGGCAGTGCTTTTTGTTAATTTCATTGAGAATTCCGAGTTCAGTCGAGTGCACTTTACACTCTCTTGGCTGTACTTATAACTCCCATAGAACAGATTGGGGGTTTTGCTGAGCACATTTTCTTTTGTTCCCCTCTTCCCCGGGTCATTACCGTCTCCAGGGCTGTACTGTAGCTAGAATTCTCAGGGCCCCAAAAAAAAAGGGGGGGAAAACCCACAAACAACCTAATGTAAAAAAAAAAAATATAAAGGGTTTTGGGAATTACTTATTATTTTAAGCTTCTGACTACCAGAGAAAACTTTATTAAATTTTAAAATTGCCCCTATTTCAAAACCCGGTTTCTTTTTTATGGTCTTTTTTTCTAACTTGTGTTTAAAGTCTTTTTTCCCTTTTATCCTGTAAAAACAAAAAATATTTTTAAAAACATTTTTTTTGATGCATTTAGCCAAAAAAAAAGGGTCCCAAGCCAAGTGTGATAAAAATTTTCCCCGGGCCCAAAATTTGCAAACTCTGTTTCAAAAAAAGGTTTTCCCTTAGTTAAGCAAAAATAAAAAGAGAGGGGTTCCCGGGGAAATTTTTTTTTGGGGGAAAAAAAGGGGTTATTTTTATTAAATGATTTTTTTGTTTTCGGAAAAATTTAAAACATATTCATTTTAAATAAAAAATTTAAATTTTTTTAAATGTGTTCCCCCATAGTTCTGTCCGGTTATGTGTTTGTATACAGGAAAATTGGGTAAATATTTAAATAAAACCCTTGTCTATATATCTCTTGCATGTTCTGTAACCTAAATGAGCCATGCATCTTTGTGATCATTCATCATGGGATTGTTTTTCCCAAGAAATGTTTAAAGGCCCCCTTTATTAAATCCCACATGCCCCCTTCTCATTTTCCCAAACCCTAAAAAATTGTCCAGTGTTTTGGGAAAAAATAGAAGGAAAAAATTTAGAGAATTTTACCCTATTTAAAATGTTCTTATCCTATTTTTTTCCAAAATTTTATACATTTAAAAAAAATAAAAAACTAAAATGTGGTTTGTTTGAATTACTGGCATCCAAAGCCTTTTTCTTTATTTAGAAAGCTGTTGTCATTGGAAATTCCAGAACTGTATATAAGTTAAGCATATGCAGTTCATGACCAACTTTAATAGTGGGTTTTCTTCCAAACCCTTTTTTTCCCCAAGTTTGGGAGGAAAAACTGGGGATGCAGAAGAAAACCCACGGGGACCCCCCAAGAACAGTTGGGGACCCCAACCTTACTAAGATAAAACGACCCTGGTTTTAACCCAAAATATAAAAGAAAAAAACCAACAAAAGGGGTTTTAAAAAACCCTAGGAAAGGATAAAACTTAGTTTTATTTATATCCCAAAAAAAAAAATAGGAAATGAAAAATACTTTGTCCCACCAAAAAACCTAAATTTAACCAAATTTTTCCCCCAAACAAATGACGTTTACAAAAACCAAGGAAAAAAGGGGGGTTAAAGCCCGCCTGATAAGGGGTCCCAAACCTCTTCCCTCCTTTTTCCCTTAAAAACCCTAGGGATTTATAAACTATGTGGGGTAGGGGATAGAAATTTGGTTAGGATGCAGAAGCCTAAGATATTACATAGCTTATAATACAGTTTGTTGGAATTACTGGCATCCAAAACCATTTTTCTTTACTTAGAAAGTTGTGATTATTCGAAATTTCAGAAATGCATTTAGGGAAGCCTATGCAGGTTCTGATTGTGGAGGGTATTCCTCCAACCCCTGTCTCCAACGGGGCCATTCCTAGGCTAAATTGCTCTCAGGTCGAGGTCAAGAAAATTCCCGCCCCCCCCCCCCCCCCCCCCCACCCCCCCCAACCCCGGGAAAACCTTTAATGCGCCACAATGAGCCCAAATTCCCTCGCCCTAAACCAAATCTAAAATAAAAAAATTTGTTTTACCACACTGTGTACGTAAAAAAGAAACTAAATAATAGTCATAAAAAGTTCCCAAAAATACACCCTACACCAAAACCCGAATTTCCCAGGCAAATAGTGCCAATGACCCACTAAGACCACATTCACCAAACACACAGTGAACCCAATAATACCACCACAAACCGGGCCCCATATTACCCCCCCTTTAGTGAACCGGGAAAAATACAAATGCCCCCCTGAATGCAAAATCATTAGTACAATAAATTTCGGCATAAAATGACCCCTACAGTAGTGGATACCAATTGTAACCCGGCTCAGCAGACATTTTAAATGGGTTAAAAGTAAAGTTACATCCGGGACTTAAGGGAAGTCTTGAAGAGTTGTTTTCTTTATTTTTTTCTCCATCTTTTCCACCCGAAATTGGCCCCGATGACTTCTCCCGGGGCCCCAACTCTTCTCTTTATGAAATTTTCAAATTTTAAAATTTTTGACTCCCCAATTTATTTAGGAACTTTCTACCCCAATTTTACTCTTACAAAATTTCCCCTCCCTTAGGCAAAAACAAAATGGTTTGCCCCTGCTGTAGCCCCTTTTAGCCCGACAGTGCCCTGTAGCCAAAGTAGTTGCCCCTTTATCCCGGTGTTTCCCCCCATAGCAAAAGGGAGATGCCCAAAATGCCGGTAAAATTCCCCCGTAGCCGGTGATTGGCCCATTTTTAGTAAAGGTTTAAGTCCCCTAAAACCATTGTTTTAATTCCCTATAGTTTGGGAGTGCCCCTTTAAGGGTGGTTGGGTTTCACAAACTTGCAAAAGGGGATGGGCCCCCCTAGTCAGGTTGAAAGCCCCCGAAACCCCGGTGAAAGCCCCCGTAGCCAAATAGGGTGCCCCCATGCAGGTATTAGCCCCCAATTTTACAAATAAAAAAAAAGTTTTTCACCCCGAGGGTTTCCCGGTCCCAAACTCTGGGGGCTGCCCGAGCGTGTAAAACGGCGTGACTTTTATCAAAAGTCCCTTTTCGCTGTTTCGCAGCTCCTAGGGATCCCAAATCCCGCGGCCCCAGCTGACAAAGAGGAAAAATCCCCGCATCGCGGGGGGGAAAGGTGAAAAACCGGGGGGCGTCCCCCGTTTATGCTGAAAAATTTCCCGGGGAGAAGGCAGGATGGTCAAAAAAAAACACAAAAGGGGTCAGAGGCTATTTCCCCCCGGGCGGGGCGAAAAGGGGGGGCGGGCTGCCCGGGGCCCCCCTTTAGGTGAGCGGAAAACCCCGGGCATCGGGCGATCAAACCCCCTCGCCCGCACCTAGGGAAAGGGCCCCCGGTCTTCCAAAAATATGGTTGGGCCAAAAAGGTAGGGAGCTTGGTGCACAAAATGGAACTTGATTTTATTGCTTCTTTAAGAAAGAGATACAGATGCTTGGCGGTAACAAAGAACATGTCTTTTTAATGATTTCGACATCAGAGCGGAATTAGAACCCCTTAAGAGCTTTTTGTCTCTAAGATGAAGAATTCAAGTGGCACAGTCTCTAAGCCCAGAACAGGCTCAGTGATCGACAGGTTGCAGTCCTCTGTATGCTGCTCTTCTATGATCAGAAACTGTCTTTTGGGAATACACCACACAATATAATTAGTCATGGGTCCGATCAGCAGTACATACTTGTGCTCACAGTCTTTATACACTAAATACCACCTTCTTTCAATAAAAATTACGAGGCTTATAGCCCTAACCAGCCTAGAAATATTTTAATATGGTGTAGAGCTATATGAGCTGAAACTCCTAAAAAAATTTTCAGGTACCAGCATTTTCTTTCAGCCCTGGCAAGGCCCACAACAATAAGTGAAATAATAGGCATGGCAATAAAATGTTTTGCATAAAAGTTCTGGATTTTAGAAAATTTTATCTCCTTATTCTAATATATACCCACTGCCCCTGCATTAAAAGTTTCCTGGTCCCCTACCAGTACTTACCTACAATAGCTCAAGTCATAACTTGTTGCCTTGACATTTGACCACTGCAGCCAATCACTGTCCAAAATGGTAATATCTGTCACGTCAGAGATCACCGCTGTGACCAGTAAACCAGTGGGGCATAAGGAACAGAGAATATAGAAGGAGAGAACATTCTAATACCAATACATGTTGGCAGTCACATTAAATATGAGTTCTAAGTATGAAGTTATTAAACATCATATGATTCCAGATGTTAAGGGGGTTATCTTACCACTAAATATATTTGCTTCATGGATTATAAAAAAAAATCATAATTTGTGCTTTTTATATACTGGTAAGCAAAAACCAGTGAAGAGTTTTCCTATTTACCTTACAAAGTATGATAATAATAATTATAATCTTTATTTATATAGCCCCAACATATTCCGCAGCACTTTGCAAATTTGAGGATATACGTACAGACATTACACATTAAAAGTACTTACAGATGAGACACAAGGTGTGAGGGCCCTGCTTGTGAAAGCTTACAATCTTTTAGGGTTTAGGTTGTGAACAAACGGTGAGAAGTGCCAAGTTTACAATGGTCCAGCCATGTTTAATAAATAGGGGGAGGTTTACATGAAAAATGGATGAACCTGCCACCCAGACAGTACATCTACTGTATATACAGATAAGTGCCTGTGAGTGCCCTAGTGAAGGGAGTGACAAATGTGTGTAATAGCAATTAGGGATCTTGGTAGGCCAGACTAAGAAGATGTCCCTCTTAAAACTATGAGGGTTGTGAATGTGCCGGATTGCCCACGGTAGCATATTCCAGAGAACTGGTACCGCACGTGTGAAATCTTTTAGACGGGCATGAGAGGTTCGGATGATTGAGGAATGTAATCTGATATCATCAGCAGAGCGGAGAGAGATCAGGTCAGGTGGTAGACAGGGACGAGGGAGGTGATGTAGGTGGGTGCTGTGTCGTGGAGAGCTTTATGGGTGAGAGTGATGAGTTTATACTGTATCCTGTACTGGATGGGCAACCAGTGCAGTGACTGACACAGGGTAGAGGCATTAGTATAGTGGCTGGAACGAAAGATGAGCCTGCCTGCTGCATTCAGGAAAGATTGAAGAGGGGAGAGTTTGCACAGAGGGAGACCGATTAGCAAGGAGTTACAGTAGTCAAGACGAGAAAGAATAAGGACCACCTGATGTTCAACGTGTATAACCATGTTCATGTCCACCGGATATGTTGAACAGTGGTGGACACATATACTCATTCACTCTCCACATAACCAGTTTGCTGCATTTTTGCATGCTAGTGAGGAAATTACTAGAGTTTCTTCAGTAGCATGGTGGAATAGCAAAGAAAAGTTCTTCTTCAGGGGCTCTAAGAAGGGATTATATTGTCAGCAGCCAGTATGGCATGGATTCTAATGGAATCTAAATGTATCTATTGTTTATGCTAAAACACTACAAACTGCTTACAAAAAAACTATTAAAAGACTTTCAGGATGTTTGGTATAAAATAATTTATGATTCAACCTTTTAAATTCTACCCAAAAGAGATAACATCCTGACTGTTTCTAAGTGTTCTCAGGCTGAACTTCATCATTTTTTGCCATGCCTTCAGAGTAGGCATATGGTTCTGTGTACCAAATGGTATATATATTTTGCCAAATAAAAAAGTTTAATCTGCCATTACAAACATCTTTCTTCTCCAGGCAGTCGTACTGTTTGGAGCAACCCAATCTCTCTTAATTCTCTTGGATACACAAATCCATTATCAACAGTGTGTCAAAGATTATGAAGCCACGAGCCACATTCCTAGAGTGTCATTTTTCATTTCCAATGTGAAATTACTCCAAATATTACATTTCCTGTATTAGGAATTGGCTTTGTATGATTTCTTTTTAAAATTCAGCTCATTGTTTCTTCCATTTCCTCTGTCAATGGAGGCAGATAGAAACTAGGCAATATTGACCTATTGCAGGCGGCAGATCCTTCCTGTACTAACTCATGGGATCACAAACGATTTCTAATTAGAACATTTTTTGTCTGTTTTTTTTTAATGAAATTTGTATGTTGTATCTTGGACATATGTTATTTTAATTGACATTTTGACATATTTATGAAGCTACTTGTAACTCATTGACATATAATGCTATGCTCCCTAATTCTAATAAGAATACCATTTAACAAAATTAAAGTGTAAGTTCTAATGGCACAGAAAGTATAGTGTTAGTGGTTTTCATGTTGTTAATATTAATTATCTCAGTAAAAACAGTATGATCTGCCTTAACCCTGCATAGGAAGGTTCTTTACAAGTAATAGTGGCAGCAGCAGTCAAGAGTCAGTGGCTCGAAAATGGATTTCAGCAGAGCACTGTGTAACATACAGTAAGTATTCCTGCCTCTTTAAGAGGAGAACACAGGAACCAGGAAGTGGGCATTGCTTGCTAGAGGCTAGGGCTGTTGTGTCGTATATCAGAATGTGGAGAGAGCAATAAAAGGCAGATGCTGTTGGATTTCGTCCATGACTTCTCATACTTCATGAGGACCTTACAACTGGCGACGAGGATGCGATGAGAGTTCTGCTGCTGTGAGTACAGACTGCCATCTACATAATCCGGATACCAAGGAGTGTGCTTACAGATCCACATATAAGGACAGCACCCAGAAACCTGCACATTCATCCCCTATACTGCATTACTGAATACAGCTGGGATGGCAGACTACATGCACGTGTTCCCAAAGTTTGATATAACCTGGCTCATAACTGGATAAAATGGATGCACAGGTTTGAGAACTTTCTGGAAGCAACAGACATAAAAGATGACAAAATAAAAAGAGCTCTATTGTTGCACTATGCTGGCACAGAGGTGTATGACATTTACAGTACCCTACCTGCTACAGAAACTGACACTTATAGCCGCTGCGCCAAAGCCCTAACAGATTACTTCAACCCTAAGCAAAACATCAGATATGAGAGATACAAGTTCAGGATTGCTAAACACTTCCCCAGAAGAATCCATGGATACATATGTCACACGCTTAAGGGAACTGGCACACGGGTGTGCATTTACTGATGTTGATGATGAAATTATAACTTAAATTATTGTGTCGTGCACATCATCCACTATAAGATGCAAAGCGCTGCAGCAGGATTACTCTCTGCATGATCTTCTGAAAATGTCCCGTGCCATAGAAATAGCAGATCATCAGGCCACTGTGATGGAAAAGGGGGATGACATCCAGGTGCATACCCTCCAACATAAAGCTACTACAGACGCTGAAACCCTGAAACCAAAAAATGTTACCGGTGTGGGAAAGACTTTCCTCATGCAAATAAATGTCCCAGCTTAGAACAAACCTCAGCAAATGCGGTAAAGAGAACCATTTAGCAGAATTTTTTTGCCGACCCACACTTACCAAACGTCTTTTACAGTCCAGCAAAACAGGCCAATGTAAAAGTCATACATCAGACGCAGAGGAGACATCTACCTCAAGTGAGGACTATGTTTACATTACTTCTACACCAAAATCCCTACGGTCTCCAAGCTTACAATCACTTTTCTTAGAAATTGAAATTATATTTCACCATTGATACTGGGGCATCAGTGAACATCAAAGACAGTGATACAAATGAGAAATTGCAGAAACAGCCTGTCTTGGAAACTTTTTTCAGAACCAAAATCTTCCCATATGGATCTCAGAACCCACTACCAACCGTGGGAAAATTTGAAGCAGCAATCACTACAAGGGGAAGACACAGAAAACAAGTTTTTACATCTTAAACTGCTCTGGAGGCTGCCTTCTCAGCTACCACATTGCCCTGAATCTGGGTCTCATTCAGATCATTCATACAATAACTGATCCAGCTGACAAGGATGTACAAACTATGATTAATGAATTTTCCCCTTTGTTCGGTGGACTTTGGAAAATTAAAGGGACTTTCAAGCACATCCTTCATGTGGACGAAAATGTTCGTCCAGTCGACAATCCCACAGGCCATTCCATTTCATCTGAGAAAGATGGTGGAAAAAGAATTCAATCTTTAGAAGATGTTTGACATATTTGAGACTTTTACAGGCCCCACTCCATTGGTCCTCCAATAGTTGTTGTCCAAAACCCAAAATCCCGACCAGGTGAGACTTTGTGTGGACATGCGCCCTGCCAAATACTGCCATTCAAGAGAAAGACACATCTCCCCCACAATACATGATATTTTCATCTACTGAAGGGAGAAACAACCCTTTTCAAAGCTGGACCTAACAAAGGTTACCATCAGCTAGAACTGAGCCCCAGAGTCCTGATACCTAACAACATTTTCTACACATTTAGCCTCAGGCGGTACAAAAGGGTTGACATTTGGTGTTTGTTCAGCCGCAGAAATTTTTTCAGGATCTATAAGAAGTGTGATCCAACATATTCCCAATGCTTTCAATTACAGTGATGACATTCTAGTTTATGGCAAAACCCAAGCTGAACACAATAGGCATTACAGGAGGTCTTTCAATGCTTAGCATCTCGGGAATTCACTCTAACAAAGAGAAGTGTGAATTTAACAAAACCCCGTCCTTGGAGTTTTATGGTCACATTTTTTCAGCGGCGGGAGTACAGCCTGATCCCAAAAAGGTACAGGCGATAAAAATGGCCTCCATTCCTCAAAATGTACGTGAAGTTCGCGCTTTTCTTGGAAATGTCCCATTAACTGTGCTAGATATATCCAGAATTTTTCCCACCTTTATTTGCACCACTGAGGAATCTCACGAAACACGGTTGTGAATTCAAGTGGTCCACAGAGTGTCAATCCTCTTTTGATGCAATTAAATGGGAACTGTGCTCCACAACTACCTTGGCTTACTTTGATCCCACTTTACTCACTGAGTTGATTGTGATGCAAGTCCGGTGGACTGGGGCTATTCAAAACGCAATACTTACCCAAAAATTTCCGGGACCTTCCCAATCATTGCAAATGCCAGCAAAACATTAACAAATACTGAAAAATGATACTCTCACCCTGAAAAGGAGAGCCTAGCTGTTGTCTGGGGGTGTAAACCCACTTTCATCTCTTTCTCTATGGAGCTCCATTCACCATAGTTACAGATCCCTCAAGCACTCCTCATCATTTTTGGAAACCCCAGAGCTAAGATGCCCGCTAGGATTGAACGGTGGGTCTGCGACTTTAATAATACACTTACACAATCGTTCATAGGCCTGGAAAATACAGAAACCCACCTGACTACAAAATCCAACATCCCGCAGAAGAAGACCAAATTCAGCATCAGGCAACTGAACAGTACACAAGTATTGTTACAGTTCAGCAGTACCAAAGGATTTCAGCTGATCAATTTTGATGGCAACTTAAACGACAAGACGCTTTGTGCTTTAATACAAATTAACCAAAAGTGGGAAAAAGGCATGAAACCAGAGAGCCAAAATTCCAGATCTGGGCATCAATAAAAAGGAGCTGCAATCATTCTCAAGTGTCCCAAAAAGAACTCTCATTCACTGAGGATCATCTAATTCTCAGAGGAACCAAACCTTTTGGTTCCAAGGCCTTGCGTACCAAAGTAATACGATTGCTCCTGAAGGTCATTTGGGAATTGTGGGTACAAAAAGACTTCTCAAGGGGAAAAAGTGTGGTTCCCAAATATGGATTAATTTAGTAGAACACATAATAAAACACTGCAATACTTGCCAGCTTGTTACTCCTGCTGCAAACCCTGAACCCCTTTCAGATTCTCCTCTACCAAAGGCTGTCTGGGAGGAAGTAGTGGTTGATATCTATGGGCCACTACCTAATGGACAATACATCCTAATGGCAATTGATGAATATTCCCGATATCCTACAATTGCATTTATTCGTCAACTTTTGCAGCCAGTGTCTACCAGATTTGGGCACTATTTTCTCAGCATATGGTATTCCAAAAATAGTCAAAACAAAATGGACCTCCATTTAAAAGGACATACATTCGTACAATCTTCTAAAAACCTTGGGTTCACTCACAGAAAAAATAACACCTTGCTGGCCACAAGCAAATGGAGTGGTGGAAAGAATTTATTTCGCACCTTAGGAAAGAGAGTAAAAACACCGCTCTGGAGCATATACCACTGAACAGGCCCTGAACAAATTCCTACTAACTACAGAAATACGCCACACTCAACAACTAAAGCTGCTCCCTGCTCATTTTATGTTCCAAACCGAACCCCTCGCATACGCATTCCTGATGTGGCTACCCATGCACTGCCGCTGAGTCAACCATTAGACCAACAGACTTACACAACAACACAAAATGAAACATTATGCGGACAAGAGAAGACGGCGGAACCATCTGCTATTCGGACGGGGGATACTGTTTGTTTTTTTTGTCCGAAACCAAACAATAAGACATGTCCAGCAATATGACCAGCAGGTTTTTCATGTAACACCAAGAAAGGGAAACATGTCCCCAGCTGACCGGGGTGGACACTCACATAACCAGGGAACCCCCACATTTCAAAAAAAATACCAACAATGACTTTGATTAACTCTCTCAGACTGACGAGCTGGTTGTTTAAGTGCAAACTCCAACAGGGAAATAGCCAACCCATCAAAAAGCATGATCCGGTCATTCTAGACGATATCCTGCCAGAGAAAGAAGAGCCCCGTCTAGACTCATTGATACTGATTGATATTGATACTCCTCATTGAGGAGGTTTAGCCAGGATCCTGGAAATTTGATCAGATTATATTCATGATTGTGAACTGACTTTCATGTTTTATGTTTTCCTTGTTTTTTGTTTGTTTTTGTTGTATTTCACCATAACTGTACAACTGTCAAATGGGGTTATGTGTATATATTAAAAAAACCAAACAAAAAAACAGGGCGGTGATGTAACATACAGTAAGTATTCCTGCCTCTTTAAGAGAAGAACACAGGAACCAGGAAGTGGTATTGCTTTGCTAGAGGCTTGGCTATTGTGTCATAAATCAAATGTGGAGAGGGCAATAAAAGGAAATGCGTTAAATTTCATCCTACTTTCATACTTCATGAGGACCTTACACACTGTGTAAGACTTCCAACAACAGCAGTGGTGAAGAAAACAGTAAGAAGCAAGGTGAGTACAGCAGCAATAACATAACATCATAAAATAAAAGACCTTTTACAATCCCGGAGTTTTTTTATCTTTTTTTTAAGTTTACAGTATTACAGTGTCCCCATTTTTGCATTTTTTAAAATCACGTAAAAAAAATTTATTTTATTTGTATTGGCTCTCTTAAACCATTTTTGAGCATTTTAAGGTTATTGGTATTCAATTTATAAGTTAATTTTTTTTAACCTGATTTCATTCAGCAAACAGCCCCACCTATTGTGACTCCAATTACTTCAATTATTCCAATTGAGCAGGTTTTTTGGCTTTGTAGAAAAATTTTGTTGCTTCCTATTATTGTCATTGAGCAAAAAAAAAAATATACTAAAATAATTTGTTCAGGATTATTGGTTTATTTTTTCTCAAATTTCTCTAGTCAGAGACAGTCCTTTATAAATACAACCCCAAACTGATCATCTGGTAACCTAATGCCCTGATCCTGGTATCACTGCAACAAAGTTGATTTTCCCAGGGGAACTCTATAACATATATGTTTTTTTCTTGTTTTTTTCTACAAGATGAGCTCCCCAAAGAAAAGAGTCCCTTTTATATAGAAAAACATAACAATGCACAACCCCGGGTTTTTAAATGGTAGGTGGTGCCCATGGAAAGGATATTTCAGCCCTTATTAGGCAAGTAATGGAAGATCCACAGCATACATTGGCTTTGTGTTTCAAATGAATTATATTTTACAATGTGTGCAAATATACAGTCCATACAATTCAAGTATTGGTTATTGTTGGTAACAGATCCCAAAGGGTGGGGTGATCATAATTGAATGATTTTTTTTAGTCCCGAAACAATGGAATTGTAGTGGGCACACTGTAGGAAAAGTGATGTGGTGGTAGTATAGTATGAATATGATTATTAGGGGCCATAAAGGATAAAGCTGTTGGCCTGAAGTCCTCAGATGCTTAGACAGCAAAAGTCATGCTTGCAGAGAAATATTTGCAGAGAGGCAGGAGCAATGCTGGCAGTCAGCTGCTTCCAGTCACCTTTATCTGCTCCATAATTTCTTAGGAATACATGTTACATTGCTGTTAATATAATGACACCAAGTATGAAATAGCACAAAGCTCCCTTGTTTCAAAAACGAAACAATAGGCTCCCTTTCACAGGGGGACTTTTTCGTCAAGCAGGAACTTTCACAGAGCTGTCAACATAGTGTTCCATCATGCTGTGAAAGTCCTGAATCCACCCAATTTCACTCCCCCATCTTAAAAGGCCCAGCACTTTTTTTTTGCCTGAATTCCTTTCATTTTCCTAATTAAACATATTGGAGAAAGTGTTTATATTTTATTTTTCTGTTAATTCTTGAGGTTTACCTGAAGATGATGGATCCCTTTTTAGATCATCAATGTATTTATGCTGCCTTTGTATCTTTTCCATGTTTAGGTTTAGAAAATAAAAATTCAATACAAATATTTTTTTTGAATTTCTTACAACGTAATTTACAAAGCCTTTACTTAATGTTTAGTGGACATTGTTATAGCTAAATTATACTGTGCTGAAAATGTTATATGCAAAACAGATAAACCTAAAAATAAAAACAAACTACAACAACATAGCTTCTCATTACATTAATATATCAAACAATATAATCTTAGCTTAATTATGCCCTTTGAGAATAGAGGAAACTGAATGCAATCTTCAATTTACAGCTGTTTATGCAGAATCCCAAATATTAATTGAAAAAAATATTATTATTGGACCACACCGATTATTCAATGGAAAAAACTGTATATTCACAAATGAGGGCTATTCACGCCGAAACATTCTTCAGCTGTCCAACTGCTCATCGCCCCTCCTTAGCTTTTTTTTCATCTCGAAGCCTCTTCATCCAAATTGTTCATCATCTTGATAGCGAAGTTTTATCTTTCTCTAGTGCAGCTGTATTCAGCCTATCAAAAGTGCAGAAGATACGAGAGAGCAAGGCACAAATAAAAGAGGGAAAATAATGGCCGAAAAACAGAAGATAATTTGTAAATTTTCAAAAAAATAAAAAAAGAGGACAGGCTAATTACTGGCTTAACTAGGGCAGCCTGTGGATCTTCATGTCAAAAGAGGTGGAGTAATTATTTGCCATCAAAGAACATTCAGATTGTGGCACAAAAGCAGAGTCCTTGCAAATGGATCTTACTAATAAACAAGCTCGAAAGTAACATTATATGTCTCACAGAAATTATGAGTAACAACCTAGTGTCATGGAGTCTAACTTGTCAATAAAATGATATGTCACTATCTGCGACCTCTTGCAATTATTTCACTATAAAAAGTGAATATCATATATCGTAGATCTTGAATTAACAACTGCTGCAAAATAAAACTTTGAAATGAAACATTTAAAGCATTTAAAATGACTTTAGTTTTAAAGTGAAAAGCACATTCAATAATTTTTCCACATAAAATAGAGCCTTTAAACACATATTTTGCACACCACTTTTTAAAAAAAAAAAAAAAAAAAACATTAAAAATTGCTAGCCCTTAAGCCCTTAAGGTTTTACTAATTTTTTCATGTAGTTTTGGTAGCATTTCTTTTGCAAAAAAGTGCAGATTTTTTTTTTACTAGTGAATCACAGTATGGAAGTACGCTATGAAACTGCAACACTCCTGCACCCGATTCTTTTTTTTTAGGAAAAAATAAAAAATGAAGTGTTATGAAGAGAGAAACACCACAAACTGCCTGAAAGAGTGCTGCATGACCAATATGCTACTGGACCCTAAAATGCACCAAAGATCACAAAAAAATGCTTCAAAGAAAAATAAAACATCTGTAGTGCATTTTTTATTTGCCTATTGACTTCCAGCTAAGATCTGACCATTGACATTTTTGTCTAAAGAAAAATGCTTGCATTTTTAGTAGCATTTTGTTAACAAAACTGAAATGTGTGAAACTGCCCATTTTCAGCCTTGTTTACCTCTGCAACCAGTTTTTTGCGATAACACCAATGCATCCAAAATCAAAAATTGCAAATAAACTTGAATAAAAATTTTCTGTTTTGTTACTATGTTTCTAATGCGGAAATTTTATTAAATGTGTTTTAGCAATAAGAAAGGGATACATGAAAGAGAAAATAACTATACAAAGTTTGTAATTAGTTACTATGATGATGCAGATGGCTCAATAAAAGCTGTAGATAAAATAACAGGATATTTCTAAGTTAAAACTACTATAAAAGTTGCATCTTTTCAATGTTGATACATTAGGAAGGCAAAGAAAATGGAAAAGTGGACATAACATTTAAGACAAAACAGTGATGTGACAACAAGTAAAAGACCCTTGCAGATAAAACACAGTAGCTAATGTCACACAGGCTTATTTTTATTTATTTTTTTATAATGTTAGAGGGGTTATAGAAAAATTTAATGATTTCATAGAATGCTATAATCAGCATTTATATGGAAAAATAAAGATAATTCACTACCTTCATGTATTTCTTTTCTTTTGCCTCCTTATTCATCTGTCATAATATCGGTGAAACTTTCTGGCTGTGGGAGGGTAAGTAGTTCTCCAGTTTCTCTTTCCTACAAGTCTTAGAATCCATTGCCACAACCTCATCCTCCTTTTCAGCCCTGCCCTGTACACCCTTACATCATCCTTCTCAGACATGTACACCTCATGGTCCTGCATCTCTGCTCCACTTTCTGGTTTCCTGCAGTAGACGGTGTGTAGTACTGTCCACCAAACAGTTTGTAATATGGTAAAAAAAAACATTCTTTCCTCATCTTATAATATCTGTGGGGAATGTGACATCACCCAGTTTTCCTGTACACTGATTAATCTAGCATCCAAAAAAGGTAGGTGACATAACATCCCCCACAGCAACTGGTTTTTGATAATTGGAAAGCTGTGTGTCTGTTCTAGTGGATATGTTATCATCCCTGCTCATAGCACTTTACCCTGGCATCACTACTATATGAAGAGCAGTAGGCAGACTTTTTTTCTGACTGCTTCTGGATAATCTCCCAGGTCTTAATTAACATTCAGCCAATCAAACAATGCAAGTCTTCTGACCAAGTGAAAAGGTCAATTCAGCAAATGTGTCAAAAAGACATCTCCTTGTACCAGAAGAGGTAAAAATAGTACACAATACTGAAGGCAGCTAGAAGTGTCACTATGTATGTAGTTATCACTGCATGTGTGTATGTGTCCACACCACCCTCTCCCTCCAGCTTGAATGATTACATTCTTGTCAGCACCTCTATTTACATACAAACTGATGAGAAACTGTAAGCAGCAAGATCTTTCTCTACTCAGGTCACACCCACTACATGGGAGTGTTTCTGACCTGAGCCTGGCTTCAAAGCACACCCACTGAGTGATGACAAAACATCCATTGAGACCATGTGATCAATGGATGTCACATGGTATGCAGGAAGTTGGAAGGAGAGGAGTAATGGCTCTCTGTCTGGTTTTGCAAAGCAAAACAAGTAAATAATTTTTAATAAGTATCAATTACAAAGTTCAATATAAATAAGTTGTGAAGTCAATAACAAATTAAAAGGCCCTGAGAACCCCTTTAAAGCTGTTTTAAAATAGAAAATATGAAAGATTGTATACTGATTGTATACAAAAATATTGTATGAAAGGCCAGATTCACCTACACTCCCCAAAAAAATGTCAAGAAATCTCCCACCATAACTAACCCATAGACTTTTATTATCCATGCATATGCCAAAAGAGCGTCCTTTAGATCACTTTCAGAAAAAAATAGTTCAGTTAGTACTGAAAAAAGTATAATGAGAAGTTTTGCTCCTCTGTTTTGGACCACTATTAGTTTTAGCATGCAAATCTTCTTCTATCCATTCAATTGTGTCAACTTCTGGATACTCTGTAGACTAGTTCTCACCATGCTCCCCTAACTTCCACAGCTTTCTTTATATTTATTCTTGTGTCATTCTTCATGTTATCCTATTAACAGGCTCTTAGTTTCCCTTTTTACCATTTATGGGAACCTGTCACATAGATTTTTCACACCCTTGCTGAAGACAGCACAAGCTAGTGACAGACATACTGTTTCCAGCGCTGTGTCCCTTATTCTGTAAGATGCAGTAGTTTCAGAACATTTAATGCTCAAATGTGGCAGTTTTCATGATTCATCCACCTGCCGTCTATTCATAGGTTCCTACCTATCAAAGTACTAGGTTGAATCAGTCATAAGCAGCATAACCTATGGCACAGGTTCCCTTTAATTAGCCCACGTCACATCTCCTTTTCTAGAGAATTTCTCCTCATTACATGACCAAATTAGATCAGTTCCTGTCTGGTAAATTTGCCTTCCAATGACAATTCTGGGTTTATCCAGTGAAAAGCATATTTGTTGGTAACCTTAGATATCCAAGATTCGTTACAGTTTTCTACAGCCTCACAGCTCAAAAGCATCGATTTTTCTTACTGAGCATCCATGTCTCACAGCCATGTCTTGTGATTGGAAGCACAATGGCAGTGATCAGTCTTTGGTTTTGACTGAAATATCCTTGCTTTTCCGTATTTGGTCCGCATTCACCATGGCTGATAATCAACAACTAATCTCTGCTGTTGGACCAACACTGTGATCAACGAAGGAAAACAAAGCTGTCAAACACTTCTATTTCTTCATTATTTGTTTTTCTGTGGGCTTCTTTTATTGAAATGTAAAGGTCCCATGTAACGATGATTGGTCTTCTTGATGTTTTCTTCTTGTTTTCTTCTTTTAGCTTTATGATCAGCTTCCCCGAGTCCTTTATCTTGTTGTTGTGTTATCTGCATATTTCAGATTGCTGATGGTTCTTTTGCTTTTTTAAATTGCAACACTGACTCATCTAAATCCACCTTTTCACTGATCCCTTCTGCATAGAGGTCCAAAAGAGTAGAGAGAGCTTACAAATACAGATACAAAATATTAGTCAAAATATGCGGCCATGTGACAGTGTGGTACTTTATATATATATATATATAGTCCACAGAATATATATATAGTCCACAGAAAAAGCAGCACTTCCTGAAGACAAAAAAAGCGGGGTGCCAGCAAAAGAGGCAAACAGCCCCCAACAACTTGTAGACTAGTAGAAAACTTCTGCAGCACACTTCCAAGCAATGTAAATGAAACAAAAAATGTTTATTCCCACATATCACAGAAACGATGTTTCGGCTCCCTCACAACGATACTAGTCAGCCGTTTCTCAGTGAAAAATCAGTACAAATCACATGATATATATAGAAACATCAATCAAAACATCTCATTATCCATAATTAGTGGATTACAAATAAGTGCATTATACAAAGTGTAAACTAAAACCAATGTGCAACATTTTCCATTGTAACAGGTAATATTATAATAAAAACAGCATTACCAAGAATAGTTACTGTTAGAGATGGGCGAATTGATTCTAACGAAGTGGAATTCGTTTAGAATTTCAGGAAAACTTCGGTTCGGACCGAAGTCGAACTTTGGGGTACTTCGGGTGAACGAAGTGTGCTTTCAGTGATAAAATGCTTGCGGATCACATGGCCTAACATGGGCCAAAAGCACTCTGGGAAAAGAAGGGCAATACACTGCATGACAATGTCGAGATAAAGCCAATCAAGACCGCCGGGGATACTGTGACGTCACCGGCACTAATATATACGAGCGCGCCGCTGGGCCAGCTCACACTCCTCTCACTGTAACAGATAGGGGAATGAGTTCTGGCTGCGGGTGATAGCTCTTTCTTGAAGAACTATTTTTATACACGATTTTATCTGTGGGAGGTCCCTCATCTTGTCCTCAAGAACTGTTCTCTGAAAAGTGCTATTTCAGATTTTTTTGGGGTATTTGTATTCTGAAAATCCATGGTGGCTCCACCGCACGCAGCATATACAGTCAATAATCCAAGTGGGATCTAAGCCCACGTTCCTGTTTAATTCATTTAAATGAAACAGCGTTTTTTACAAACAAATACCACTTTCATTTTTGTCTGCTGAATTCCTACTTGCGCAATTTTACATCCAGGGGTTTATTAAGCATGTATTGCTGGTGTGCTGACAAAAATAACCTCCTTTTTCAACTCCAAAATATATTATATTTTTTTTTTGTAGCCTTATTAACAAGCAAAGGCAAATTACAACTGTATCTCTTGTTGTGTGGCTTAGAAAACACGCAATTGTAACACGCTACTATTTTGTGCGGCTCAATTCCTTTGGCGCAATTACATACCAGGGGTTTAATTAAGATCCGTTGTTTTTGCTGGTGTGCTGACCAAAAATAAACCGTCTTTTTCAACGCCAAATATAATATATTCTTTTTTGGTAAGCCTAATTCACAAGCAAGAAGGCAAAATTACAACTGTATCTCTTGTTTGTGGCGTAGAAAACCACTCAATTTTGTAACACGCTACTAGATTGTGCGGCTCAAGTCTTTGCGCCAATTTACATCCAGGGGTTTAATTAAGCGTTGTTTTTGCTGGTGTGCTTACAAAAATAAACCGTCATTTTTCAACGCCAATATATATATTCTTTTTTGGTAGCCTAATTCACAAGCAAAGGCAAATATCAACTGTATCTCTTGTTTGTGTGGCGTAGAAAACACGCAAATGTAACACGCTACTATTTTGTGCGGCTCCAATTCTTTGGAGCAATTTACATCCTGGTGTTAATTAAGCGTGTTTTTCTGGTTCGTGTCTGACAAAAATAAACCGTCTTTTTCAAATACGCCTAAAATATATATTAAATTTTTTTTTGTAGCACTAATTCACAAGCCATAGGCAAATTACAACTGTATCTCTTGTTGTGTGGCGTAGAAAACACGCCAATTGTAACACAACCCTTGTAACACGCTATAGTTTTTGTGCGGCTCAATTCTTGCGCCAATTTACATCCAGGTTTTTAATTAAGCTTGTTTTGCTGGTGTGCTTTACAAAAATAAACCTCTTTTTCACGCCAAATATAATATATTTTTTTGGTATCCTAAATTCACAAGCCAAAGGCACAATTACAACTGTTATCTCTTGTTGTGTGGCTAGAAAGCACGCAATTTTAGACACGCTACTATTTGTGCGTCCTCAAAGTTCTTATGGCGCAATTTTACATCCAGGGTTTAATTTAATCGTTGTTTTTTTGCTGGTGTGCTGACAAAAATAAACCGTCCTTTTTCAACGCCAAATATATAATATTTTTTTTGTTAGCCTAATTCACAAGCAACGGCTAATTACCACTTTATCTCTTGTTGTGTGGCGAAGAAAACACGCACTTGTAACACGCTACTAGTTTGTGCGGCACAATTCTTTGGCGCAATTTTACATCCAGGGTTAATTTAAAGACGATGGGTTTTGCTGGGTGGACTGACAAAAATAAACCGTCTTTTTCAACGCCAGAATATATATAGTTTTTTTTGGTAGCCTAATTCACAATCAAAGGTCAAATTACAACTGTATCTCTTGTTGTGTTTGCGAAGAAAACACGCAATTGTACACCTACTAGTTTGTGCGGCTCAATTCTTTGGCGCAATTTACATCCGGGGTTAATTAAGCTTGTTTTGCTGCCTGTGCTGACAAAAATAAACCGTCCTTTTTCAACACCGAAAATATAAACATAGTGTCTTGTAGCATAATTTCGATTCACAACGAAGGTTAATTAAGCCTTGTTTGTGCTTTTTGTACATTTAGTAAACACCAACAGTGGCTTTGTAAACGACACAATACATGTAATTTTTCCCTGGCCATTTGTGGAGCGCAATTTATATCCAAGGGTTACACCAAGCTTGTTAACTGGGTTCATTTGAGTCAAAAACAGGTATAATTATCATATACAGAATAAGCATCATCAATACAGTGTCCCTGTACATTTTTATAACAAACAGTAAAATGTCAAGACAGAGAGGTGGCAGGCTCTGCAACTGCGAGTGGCATGGCACAAACATGTTTCTGAAACGGCCCAGGTCCCCCGCAGCACAGCAAGGGGACTCGCAGCAGGGGGTCACTCGTGAGGCCACCAATTGCCGCTGTCCCCATCCTAGCGCCGTGTGTTGTTCAGCAACCCAAGGGTTCTTGATTGGTTGACTAGTCCCCATCCTCCTTCTCCCCAGATGACATCTGACAACGCCCAGCCAAGAGTCCGTGGGAACCTCAGACAACAAACACTTATGTTGGCATTGCCCGGGAGCGTGGCAGCGGCCCCCTCAACCTGTCCTCAGCCCGCCTCTGTCCCATCATTTCCCTCAGCCAAGGGGATCTACTATGTTGACTGGGCTCAGCGCCACTATAATACGCGAGGAATGAACAATTTGAGGAGGGCAGTCATCAGCTCGTGGCAGCGAAAGAATTGGGGCCAATATCCCCAGCTTCTTGCAGTAGGGCGGCAAAGTATAGATCGTGAGAGTGGCATGGGAAGGTCATGTGGTGAGAGGTCAGCCTCGTCTTACCAAGAACCGGTGATCGAGGACAGTAGTGACGATGAAACACAAATAATGATATGTAGCCTAACCGCAACTTGGGAGCCGTTGTGAAGCAAGGGCTTCATCATCGTCAGGATAAGAGGACGTCCAGCTTGCGCGTCAGGCAGCCGGCGCAGCCAGCAATGGGTTTTGTGGCCCGTGGAGTCCAGCAGGGTACGCCGCAGTGTGAGTCGGGAGCCAAGCGGCCACTGGTAGAAAACCCCTTCGCGAGGGTTTCCAAGACAGTAGCGGCACAGGGGCTCACAGGTCAGCGGCGGCAAGTAGTCACTCAGTGCGGAGCGTGGCGGTAAAAATTCCGCCTACTCGGGCGGTGGCAGTTTCTTTGCTAAGACACCGGAGGAGCCGAAATATGGGTATATGTAGAAATCTGTGGGCAGAAAATGTAAGCCTTGGCCATGGAAGCCTAAAAACGATGGCACAACGGCCCTCGCGTCAACACATCACGTCCACCCACCATCCGGTGGGCCTGGGAGAAACGTGGCTCAGATGTTGGGTGGTTCCATCCTCCGCTCAGCAAGCAGCGCGGCCAGAGGCGACGCAATGCCCATTTCAGCCAGTCAAGGCTCCACCACCCACTGCAGAAGGCAGCTGTTTCTCTTTGACATCCTCTCCGTCCAGATTCTCCGCTCCCTCGCTACTCATTGCGCCAGCTTCGTTCAGAGAAGGGCGAATTGTAAAAGAGACAACAGTATGCGTCCAACCATCCCCTAATGGTGCAGCAGCTGACCGTGCTCCTGTCCAAGTTGTTGGTACTAGCAGTACCCTCCCTTTCCCCATATTGCTGGGACTCTGCACCATTCAAGAACTAATGGCTTGTGCCCGAGCCGAGATGGAAGAGTTCCAAGCCGTATTTCTTTTCCAAAAAGGGCAGTACCATCGACTTTCTAAATATTGTAGAACAGAAAGTGGGTCAGTCATGAGCCTTATATCTTTTTTGGTTCCAAGGTAACACGGCAAGCGCGGAACTTCTGGAGCCGTAACTAAGGTCAGGCCATACATGTCCTTCTACGGCCCACTGGGTGATTGTGCTTCCTGCCCAGGCCCACACCAACAACTTTGGAACAAGAGACGCCACCGCTTTTCTCCCCACGTTGTCAAACTGCTGCTTCCTGCGCCAATGTCCGCCTACTCCTCCTCCACCACCACCACCATCCCTCAGCCTCCACAAGTACTGCTCCATCATGACCACATGTGTAGGGCACAGCGGTGTCCCACGACATTCTACACCTAGCCTTGGCCTCGGTGCCACGCGAACGAAGTCACACAGGGGAGGGAACTGCTTTCCGGTCATGCAGCTAGAAATCGATGTGTGGGCTTTCTCCGCGCGCCACTGCAAATCGGAACCATGGTGACGGACAATGGGAGGAACATGGGGTGTCCAGCGCTGCACCGAGGAGGGATGGTCCATGCGCCCTGCATGGCGCAACGTTTTTTCAATCTGGTTGTAAAAAGGTTCCTTGAAGTCTTCCACCGATCTTCAGAAACATTCTGAAAATTGGCCAGGAAAACTTGGCATGCACTTTAATCACATTCCGTACAAACCAGGAACACCCTCCTCGAGTTGCAGCGGCAGAAAACGCCTCGCCCCCAACCACGCTCTGATTGCGAATGTTTTCCACCCGCTGGAATTCCAGCCTGCAACATGTTTTACTACTGTAAGAAACAAGAGAAAGGCCCATTAACGATTTTTTGATGATCCAGGCAGACAGAATACTACCCCCTGTTGTAACTTTGATGTCAGGCCCAGTGGCAGCCTCAATGCGTGACACCATGCCTTTGTTTGAGAGCCCATTCGAACGAGGCCGACGTTTTATTTGTCGTCGCCAGGACTACGGATAAATAACGTCCCCATTCCAACTGCTTCATGTCCTGGAACAGATGCTGAAAAATCTTGTCCTGGGCAGGGGAATGTGGAGATGTGGCCGACTACATCTACCGTGGCACACATGTATGTCCGGTGGGGCTGAAATGGATGAGGAGGATGAGGAGACATTGGAGCAAGAAGCCATTGTCCTGGTGAAATGAGTGGATTTTTCTACCCAGTGACAAGAGAGGAGGGAGCAGGAGCAGCTTGGAGGAGGTTGGATGGAGATGAGGAAGACGAGGCATATGACTCCCAAGCACCGTGGCAGTATACAGTGAAAATGAGTGCCTTGGAGCCCCTCGGATTCACCCTTGTGCAGATGTCCCCTCAGCCATGCTTATTTGCCCTGGCTATGACAGCCGAAATAGTCAGCATCCGGCAAGGAATTGAACTTTTCGGCTCTCCACCTATTTGGACCCTCGCTACCGTCCCAAAAACAAAAAAAAAAAAAATTGGAGCCATTTTCCCAGCAATTGAGAGGGAAGACAAACTCAAATACTATAGGAAAATCCTCCGTAATAAGCTTGGCCGCTGCCGATGTGCGGCAATTCCGTCCCCCTCCCTCTGACAGGTCTGACCGGGGGTTCCCTCAGCGCTCACGTACTACTGCCGCGCTGCTGGGGGAAGGTGGGGGGGGTACGGAGCATACCAGCTCCATCAGCCAGTAACCTAGTCTGGATCACTAAATGAGCACTTCCTTCACCCGCCTATTGAGGAGGGCAGTCACCACACAAGCCAAGCACAGCATGACATGGAGCATCTCCCCCTGAACAACAGGTTGTGGCCTACTGGACAAGCACTCCCTGTCCACCCCAGTTACAGATCCGCTGGACTACCTGGGCAGTCCAAACTGATGTTGTTGGCCCGCAACTATGCCGAGTTTGCCAGTGGAGAAGGCTGTCCTGCCCGGCCATTATGTTGGCATCAGAAATCGGGTGTCAGTGCGGCGGGGCCCATCGATTAACCCCAAGGAGAAACCCCGCTTGTCCAACGGGAAATGTTTTGAACGACTGACCTTTGTCCCAAGATAGAATCAGGCGTGGATCCGGCCATGATATCCAAACACCAATGCCTTATGCGTCAGTCCTGGGTTTTCAAACTACCTGCCCTCAGCCACTTCTGATGCCTGCCACCCGCCTGATGCACACATCTGCTGATAAAGTTTTCTCCATCTGCCTACCACCGTCCTTTACCAGGGACTGTTATTGCCACCCACCTCAACCCTCGTCATTGGCCACTCTAATGTGCTCATTCTGCTGCTGCTGTTGCTGTTTGCCGTGACATCCACCACTGTTCCATTGTGGCCACTCTCTGCCTGTACTGTTTTGCCACCTGCCCAGAATGTCAATTTGTGCCACTCTCTTACCTCCACTGCTGTTGGCTCCTGTTCATTCACCTCCACTCTCTGTCCATTGTGCCAACTGCCTGACCACTCATGCGCTGCCCCGTAGACCTTCCCGCCTCTCAGTCCATTGTGCCGCTCTGTGGCCTAATACTAATTTTCCACCTGCAGAATGTCATTGTGGCCCTCTCTGACCTCATTCTGTTGCTACCTGTCATCACCGTCCCACACTCTGTCATTGTGCCACTGCCAGACCTCAGCTTGCCTGCCTGCCGTGACCCTCCCTCTCCTCATCATTTGCCGCTCTGGTGGCCGAATACTATTTGCCCACCTGCTAATGTCCATTGTGGCCACCTCTGACCTCATGCTGCTGCTGTGACTCCTGTCGTGCCCTCCACACTTGTCATTTGTGCCCACTGCTGACCTCATGCTGCTGCCGTGGCTGCTGCCCCTGTGCCCTCCACACTGTGGCCTACTCCTGTTTTTTGGTGCCACCTCCAAATTTTGTCATTGTGCCACTGTTCTGACCTCATACTGCTGCCCAAGCCGTGAACCTCCACACTGTATCCATTGTGCCACTCTGTGGCCTAATACTGTTTTTGCCACCTCCATAATGCCATTGTCCACTCGTCCTGACCTCATACTGCTGCGTTATGTGCCGTGACCCTCCACGACTGTATCATTGTGCCACTGTGCCTATATACTGTTGTTTGCCACCCTCCAGAATGGCATTGTGCCACTGTCTACCTCATACTGCTGCACCCCGCCTTAGACCTCCGACACTGTGTGATTGGTGCCACTTCTTGCCCTAAATACTGTTTTTTCCCTTCCGCCTCCATAATGTCATTGTGCCACGTCTTACCTCATACTGCTTGCCCGCCTGACCTCCACACAACTGTATCATGTGTGGCCACTCTGTGCCTAATACTGTTTTTTTGCCGCCTCCAGAATGTCATTGTTTGGGGCCCACTGCCCTGACCCACATGCTGCTGGGATGCCCGCCGTCCACCATCCACACTCTATCACTTAAAAGTTGCCAACCTTAAAGCCTCTCAGCTTGTTTTTTTTCCAGCTTTCGCTAGCATGAACTTTATCAGGCTACATTTCCCGCTTTGATTTTTTTTTGTCAGTTTTGCCCTCTTAAGTCCCAGGGAAATTTTTATAGTGAAGCATTCTAAGAGCGCTGCAGTGCCATGTGCGTTGTCATATCTCATACTAAAACACCACAATTGTATGAAACGACCAAACCAATCGCCCTCTAGCATATTTAAGCCATTGCTCAACGTTCTACCAGCACCCTGGCAGGCTCTGGGCAGCCTGGAAATAAGCTGTTTTTTAAACGTGATTCCGTGCCGAAGTTAATTCGGCCATACCCCGAAACGAATTTTCTCTGAAAATTCGGCGAAGTGACCGAACCTAATTTTTGAGAAATTCGGCCATCTCTAGTAACTGTTTTAAAAAGTATTAAAAACAATAAAAACAAGTAAAAAGGCTGTAAATAGATATATGGCTGTGGCATTCTTATTCATCTATCTTCCGGTCTTGAAAGTTGCTAGTTAAGAACATTTATATATTTACATTTTTTCGTGTTCGGTCCAAAGCACCAATAAAGATGGTTGCAAATCTGGGCATACAATGTAGCATTGCTCATGGGAAATACAGCCTTATTTCAGAGGAGGGACTGCAAACAACAAGAGCTAAATATTAACCACAGCTGGTCAAGTAGAGTTATGCAAAGTTTATGCAGATCCAAAAATCTTTATTTTTTTAATTGACGTAGTATATTGTCTTAGCTTTCCTATTAGTTGAGTATAATACACCATAGATTTTGCAAAATAACTAGATTAGCAGTATTCAAGGGTGTCTTGGAACAAGACCTCAAGGAAGACTTTAAATTTGTATTGCAAAGCAGTATCAAATGTAGAAGGGTGAAGTAAAAGTAGGCATTAATTACAATGAAAATCAGTTTAAGGCAGGTCACATCTAAATTGGTAGTCAATCCTCTAGGTAAAACAAACACAACCAACACAGCTTTCGATTTGATTACATAGCATGCAAGAAAAATGTGCTGCATTGTGTCTTTTATTAAAACTGCTTTTGGGCAGTGTGTATGCCACAGGGATTTTAATAAAACATTAGTAATAGCCTATTGGACTCTGTTACTTGGGGTTTCTGGTTCATATCCCTTATTAAGCATAAGCTGTTTTTCTTTTTGATAACATTTTATTTTTACACTTCTCTAAAAACATTTGTAAAAGTCTCAAAAATGAAAGATAGAAATAGTCAAATTAAGTAGCATAGGTAAGATAGGCATGAATCCATAAGGGCAAATCACATACAATTTTCATTATTCAGTTTTGATTATGTGTTGAATATTGTAAAATAATTTGTAAAATGGCTAGTTTTCAATTCTTAGCAGACTGGAATCTGCCACATATACAAATATCCCAGTGCCCCAAATGCAAAACTCAGAATGAGCCAATCCTACATTAAAATCTCTAACAATTTTTTTCAGTGTCCATCTAATTTCATTATATATCTGTATAAGGGTTCGAGTTACGTTTTTGAAAGCTTGGTGCTCCATTTCCCCTTCTTCCCTTTACACAGTAATAGTATTAAGTATTAAGATTCTGGCTGTTTGTGGATTCCATAAGAGGGAGCTTAACAGATACTACTAAATTCAATGAAAGCTGTAAAATATACGCAATAAGATGCCTATAATTAAAGCTTAAAGGGGTTGTCCTCAGCAATAATTTTCATCATACCTCATCCTGTATTTTCTCAGTTTCATTTTGGAATTTTACTGTTTTACTGGCTTCTGATGGCTAAAAAAAAAAAATTTTTACTTGGCATAAAGTTGATTGAGCTGCTGAGTAAACCAGATCTTAGCTATAGTGACTAGCACTGCAGCCCTTAACAGGAGAGATCAAACAGGTCTGTACAATAGACCCTGCAACTAGAATAGGGTAGGACACGTTAGTGGACACAATATTGCAAAGCTCACTAGTTTTTTGCAAGATCTAACATAAAAGCAAACCTTGTAGTGATTACAACCCCTTTTTAAGGTATAGTTATATTGACCTGAGTGAACAATAAAAACAAGGGACCAGTTTAGTTAGAGGCCCCACTCCTCAAAAATAATTTTGTGAAAAATTCACAGTATAGAGGAGTTTTCGTATCTGGCTGTTTTTTTTTTACACAACCTGCTCTTCACAGTCTTGTTCCCACTTCCTGTGCAGGCTGTGAGTGGTTCTGCAGCACCTTCTGACATTTCAGCTCTATTAGCTGTTCCTAGTTTTGCCTGTTAGAGGGATATTGGTGATAAAGGAGTTTTGAAAAACATGACACTGTCCACGCCGGAAGTCTGGCTATAAATATAAGCTAGCAAAGCAAATTTCACTGAGCAGGGAAGATCATACTAGGAGAAGAAACATGCTGGCAAGACAATAACTGTTATCTGTGTATTTGCATACAAACACAACATTGTCGCTGCAAACCTGACAGCAAGGCACAAGATTACTGAATTCTTCCAGTAACTCTAAAGACATAGCAGGGAGTGACATCACCAGCCTGGCCATTGCTTTTTCAGAGCAAGATGGTCAGTATGCTAGGAAACTATCTGTAAACAAGCAGGAGAAAAGAAATGCTGTAAATCAGTACAGCAATGTATTTGGTAATAATATTTATTTACCTGAGCCTCCATGTTTCAAAGTAAAAGAACCAAAACAGGAAAACAGAGGACTAAGTACCATTAAAAAAGTAACAAATCTTCATTGAAAATTAATAAGATATAATCAACAAACATGTTTTAAAACCAGAAAAGGAGACAACAACTAGATGCAGGATAGATTAATAAAGTAGCAATATTGGTTGTGGGCGCTCATTTCCTTGCTGATTACAATGAATATGGCATAAGTATAAGAGTATATAAATAGTTAATTAAAGCAGGATGAAGAGAATATGATTATAATAACAATTATTCACATACAAGTCTTACCCATAGTAAATTGCTGATATTGTGTTGTGTTTGCATAGCTTTTGCTGCCACACCGGCGTGCACTTATACAGAATTTTTTTCAAAATTGTCTTGGATGTGATGAAATATTTTTGCTTTTTTGACTGTTTGCATGGCGCTTTGGCTGGCCCCCATTTTGGTTGTACACTCCACCCATTAAAAAAAGACTGTTTTTTAATGAAAAAGCGTTGAGCGGGACCTTTCCCTCTCCCAAAAAATTAAAGGGTCTGAACAACACAATGAGGTAAAGTTCAGTAGGTCCCCATCGTTTTAAAACAGGGTAAAATGGGCCCAATTACAGGATTTGTAAAAAATGTACACTAAGAAAACCTCACATTTACAGGTACTTAAATTTAGCAAAATGCTTTTGGAAAAAGATTTTCCTATATTCCCTTTTATGTTTTTTTCAAAGTGTTTAAAAGTTTTTGTGCTGCTGATATTGTGTTTTTGTTTTTTCCCATATCCCTTTTTTGCTCCCAAAACCCACGTGCACCTAAAACAAAATTTTAAAATTGCTTGGATTGCTGCCCCAATTTTTGCTTTTTTTACCCATAGTAAAAGGCTCCACATAAATCACAACAAGCCCCCCCCAATGCACGTTTCACATGTGCTTCCTCAGAGTGTGTGTGTGGGTGGTAACCTGTTACCATATTTATACCCATCCACCAGAAGTCAAATGATTAATCTGTACCAACTATAAGCAAAAAAAGGCCATCTGAAATCTAAAATCAGAACCATATATTGGTGCTACATACAAATAAAACAACATAATTAAGGGAATCAAGATGAAATAGTAAATAAAGTGCATTCTATTGATGATATATTGGATCTAGTGTCTGGAAGTATCATGGCTAGAGATGGGCGAATTTCCCGAAATTTCGTTTTTTTCATTCGCCGAATTTCTGCAAAAAAAACTCTTCGAATTTTTTCGGGACAATCACGTTAAAAACAGCTATTTCCAGGCGCACAGGGGCCTGCAGGGTGCTGTAGAACGTTGGGGCCATGCTTAAATATCAGAGGGGCTTGGTTTGGTCTTTATACAAATTTTTGTTTTAGTATACACGCAAAAATGCCGCCGCCTTTGAATCGCTTCACTATAAAAAACCCTGGGGGCCTTTAAAAGGGCAAAAAATGGGCCAAAAAACGAAGCAGGAAGTTGCCTGATAAAGTCATGCCAAAGAAAGCGGAAAAAAAACAACTGAAGCTCAGGGGCAACATTAGTGAAAGAGTTGGGAGGTGAGGGCGGCAGCCACACAGCATAGGTCAGACAGTGACACAAGACATTCGGAGGTGGCAAAAACAGGAAAAAAGGCCACAGAGGGGCAAATTTGACACAGGGGGGAGTCAGGGCAGCACCACACAGCAGCATAGGTCAACAGGGGCACAATGACAGAGTGTGTAGGTCACGCATCACACAGCACACAGAGGTCAGACAGTGGCACAATGACAGATTTGTGGGTACAGCACAGCCAAGCAGCAGCATGGGTCAGACAGGGGCACAATGAACAGTGTGAAGCTCACGGCAGCACCCACACAGCCAGGGGGGGCAGGCAGGGGCACAATGACATTCTGGAGAGGGGGGGCAAAACAGGAGTGGGGCCCAGAGTGGAACATTGCACATGAAAGGTCAGGGGCAGCAGCCACAGAAAGCAGAAAGAGGTCGGCAAGGGCAAAATGACATTCTGGAGGGGCAAAAACAGGAGTAGGCCACAGGGGGACAATGACACAGTGGGAGGTCACGGCAGCAGCCACACACAGCATGAGCAGACATGGCACAATGACACAGTGTGTAGGTCAGGGCACAGCCACGCAGCGCATGAGGTCAGACATGGCACAACCCACATTCTGTAGGGGGCAAAAACAGAATAGGCCACAGAGTGGCACAATGACAGAGTGTTGGGCACGGCAGCACCCACACACAGCATGAGGTAAAACAGTGGCACAAGACACAGGTGCAGGTCAGGGCAGCAGCAGCATGAGGTCAAGAGTGGCACAATGACACAGTGTGGTTTTCACGGCACCAGCAACAGCACAGCGCATGAGGTCAAAAAGGGCACAATGACAGAGTGTGGAGAGGTGGAATACCACCCCGGGGAAAGATGGTTGGTGGCAGATGGAAAACTTCGCAATTGTGGCCAGGTTTTTTTGCGCATAAAAAGTGGCTGGGGGCAGGTAGTTTAACCCAGACCATTTCCACATTTTGGGTGAGGCGTCATGGCGATTAGCGACGCCTAAGGCATTGGTGTTGGAAACCTGGCCATCCACGCATGATTCAACTTGAAAAAGGGCAGTCGTTCCACTTTTCCCCGTGGCAAGGGGGTTCCCCTTGGGGTAACATGGCCCCCGCCGCACTAAACCCCGCTCGATCCACACTACTGGCCAAAAAGGACAGCTTCTCCACTCAAACCGAAAAAAGTTGGGCCACAATCCAGTTTGGCGCCCATAATCCAGCATCTTCTAACTGGGGGGGCAGAGTGTTTTTTCCAAGAGGCCACCACCTTTTGGTTCAGGCTCTGCTCCGGCCCTGCCTGCTGCTGGCGACTGCACTCCTCACTAGGGGGGTAAGGAAGCTGCTCATCAGTACTCCAGACTTGGGTTGCTCCCGATGGAGCGGTACTGTCCGACCCCCCCATTTCCCCCGGCAGCTGCGCAGTAGTACGGGGAAGCGCTGAAGAACCCCCGGTCGGGCCTGCAAGGAGGGACGAGCCGCACAAATGCAGCGGCCAACAACAAGGAGGATTTCCCTAAAATTTTTGATTTTGTCCTCCCTCTCAAAGCGGGGAAAAAGGCCCCCATTTTTGGACCGGGGTTAGCGAGGGCCAATAGGTTTTGGAGAGCCGAAGTCATCCCTCTCCGGGAGCTGACAACTCGGTTTTTCACAAGCCAAAAATCAGCATGCGCGGGCCATCTGCACAATGACTCCGAGGGCTCCCTGCTTCCATCTCCCCTTAAATACTCCCAGGTTGTTTGCGGGTCACTGCCTCGCCCTTCCCCCCATCTCCTCCCACCCTTTTTTCCGCTCCTCCTCTTTTGGGTCACCTGGGTAAAAAAAACCCTTTTTTTAAACCGAAATTTGCTTCTGCTCCAATGTCCTCCTCCCCTCCTCCATTTCAATCCCCCCCGGGACCCCCATGTGGCCGCCCAGATTAAAATCGCCACGCTCCCGTCCCCTGCCCAGACAGATTTTTTTTAGCATCTGTTCCAAGGACAAGAGCATTGGGGTGACTTATTCATCCCGTAAATCCTGGCCCCCTGACAAAAAACTGGCCTCATCGAATGGGCCTTTAACAAACCCGGGAAAGGGGTCACGCATGAGCTGCCCTGCTGACACAAAGTTTCACAGGGGATACTCCAACACTTTTTTTGTGAAAATATCTGCAAATGATAAATACACACCCCGTTTTTTGACTCCCAAATGAAACCCCCTTAAAAAGCTTGGGTAACCCCGGAATAAAATTGCCTCCACAAAAAGGGCAGGAAAAATTTACTTGTTGTGCCTTTTTAAAAAAAACTTTTGTAATTTTACCCGAATGTAAAGGCTTTAAATTTAAACCCTTTGGGTATGAAAATTTTGCAAAAAATTTCTTCTGGGCGGTTGGGGAAAAAAAAAAAAAGTTTCTTTTACGAGGCAACGCAAAAAAAATACTTTGTTAAAAAATTTGGGTGTAAATTTTCGCCAAATAAAATTTATCCACCACAAACTAAAAATAGCTTTGTAAACTTTACAAAAACGGGTGTTTTTTTTTCCCCCAAAACAACAAGAAAATAAAAATTTTTTAATTAAAACCTTTTTCTTTGGGGAATTAAACCACAGGGAAAAATGTATATATTTTGGCGGTGAAAATGGCGGTTTTTTTAGGGGTCACCACAGCTTAAAAACAACGCCTTTTTTTTTAACCCCGGGTGTAAAAACCCCAAAGAATTAGGGCCACCACAAACTACTAGCTTTGTAAATTGGGTTTCAATGCGGTTTTTTTTAACCCACCCAACAAAAAATAAAATTGTAAATAACCTTTGCTTGGAATTAGGCAAAGGAAAAATGTAATAAAACTTTTTTCGGGGAAAATGGGGGGTTTTTCTTGAGTCACCACAGCTGAATAACAACCTTTAAATTTAAACCCCTGGTGTAAATTGGGGCCCCCAAAAAAATTTAGCCCCCACAAACTACTAGGCCCTTTGGTTTGGTATCAATTCGGGGTTTTTTTTTCGCCACACAACAAAAGATAAAATTGGGAATTAACCTTTTTTCTTGTGAATTAGGCTACAGGAAAAAATTTTTATATTTTGGCGGTGAAAAAGGCGGTTTCTTGGGGTCACCACACTGAATAAAACGCTTAATAAGCCCCTGGATGTAAATTCGCCAAAGAATTGAGCCACCAAAAACACTATTTTTGTAGGTTGTTCAAGCGGTGTTTTTTTTACGCCAACAAAAAAGAGAAAAATTGTAATTTAAACCCCTTTGTTTTGTGAATTGGGGCACAAAAAATTAATATTTTGGGGTTTAAAATGACGTTTTTTGGGAGTCCCCCACAACACTAAAAAACAAGTTTAATTAAAAACCCCCGGGTGAAATTCGCCAAAGAATTGAGCCCCCACAAACATAGCTTTGAGCGGTTACAATGCTGTTTTTTTACGGCACACAACAAGAGAAAAAATTGTTATTAACTTTGGGTTGGAATTGGGACAGGAAAAAAAAAATTTTGGCGGTGAAAATACGGTTTCTTGGGTCACCCAACAGCAAAAAACAACGCTTAAAAATTAAACCTTTGGATGTAAATTGCGCCAAAAATTGAGCAGCCAAAAATTAAGGGGTATTTGTATTGTAAAAACCTGTTTTTTTTTAAATGAATCAACGGGAACTGGGTTTTAGACCCCCCCTTGGTATTCAATGTGCTGTAGCGAAGGTTTTTAAATGAAAATTCAGCTGAGGGGAAACGCACACGGATTTCAGTCCAATACCCAAAAAAAATCAAAAATGAACGTTAGAGAAGCATCTCGAACAGTAACACCCCACAAAAATCGCTGATAAAAATCATTTTCTTCAGTAAAAAAATCAGCCTGGCAGCCCCCCTTCCCGACAGTCAGTGAGAGCGAAGAGCTCCCAGCGTCCCCCCCGGACTTATAAGTGCTGATCACAGAATCCCGCCGGCTCTGATTGGCTTCATTCTGCACAGCATGGGGCTATCCCCTTTTCTTCCCCCCAAGTTCTTTCCCATGTAACGCCATGGCCGCCCATTTTATAAATAAAAGCACATTTCGTTCACCCGGGAAGTCCCCAAAATTTCGCTTCGTTAAAACCAAATTTTTTCCTGAAATTTTAAAAAATTCCACTTCTTAAATAAAATCCCCCATTCAAAATCATGGCACTGGAGGGTTTGAAGGCAAGAAGCCTGCATCACTTTACACATCCCCGCAGGGAAACCACGACCATCATTGGATATAAGGTATAGAGGAAAAGAGTAAAAGAAAAAAAAAAATATAAACAAAAAAAATTTATAAAGGGCCAGCAAAAATTAACATGCAAATCAATAAAAAAATAATGAAGGATGAAATAAACAGAAATCATAACAACATGTTAACACAAAAACACATTGTATATTAAATATTGATTTATTTGATAGCTCAATAATTTGTATTGATTTGTATTTTAAGTTATACTTATTCAAAATTTTTTATAGACGTGTTATATTAAAAATTTCAAAACAAATAAAAAAAACCCTTTTAGGTTGATTAGGATTACCAAAGTTATTTATATTTGCCAAATGCCAGAAAAATTTGATATTTTTAAAGGAATTTTTATTACTTTCTGCAAAGCCAAAAGTTTACATAAACAGGTTACTTGCCGTTAAAAAAATTTTGGGACGCCCAAAATATGATGAAGAATTTTCTTTGCAAGCCTGATTTTATTGGCAACATCTGAGTCAATTAGAGACACTTTGTGGAAAATTTTTAAAACCACACCAAAACACACTGTTTCGTGTAACAAAATGGGAAACCTAAGAAATCACCAAATATCAGGAAAAAAAAATTTTAGACTTGCACAAGTCAATCATCCAGGTGCAATTTACAAAACCCTGAAGGTAACCTTTTTCATGTTTACAAACAATTAACAAAGTGCAAACAAGAGGGAAATTCCCAGTTTCATCCCGCTCAAGAAGGGGACGGGTTCTGTTCTCAGAATAAGCATGCTTTGGCCCCAATGTGCATATAAACCAAGAACAAAAGCAAAAACCTTTGAAGAAAGCTGGTAAAGCTGGTAAAATTGTGTCATTAACCCCCCAGTGAAAATGGCTGAAAGGTCTCTTCCCGAAGAACCATTACACCAAAAGAAATAAATTTTAAAAGCCCAATTAAAAATTTACAAATGCACACAGGAACAAAGACCTACAGTCCCTGTGTTCGACAAAACTAAAATTGAACTGTTTAACCGCAATGACCTTTGTTATATTTGGAGGAAAAAGGGAGAAACTTGGAAGCCTAAGAACACCATCCCAACGTGAAAATGGGGGTGGCAGCATCATGTTGTGTTTTTTTTTTTTTTTTTTTGCGCGGGGGGTCGGTGCACTTTTACTAAATAGATGGCTTTTTGGGAAAAAAGATTAAGTGGCAAAGTAAGAAAATTCAAGAATCACCAGGAATTTAAAGCTTAACGGAAAAAGGGCTTCTAAATGGGCAATGACCCAAAACATACGCCAAACTGGTTACAAATTGGGTTAAGGAAAAACCAATCAAAGTTTTGGGGTGACCAACACAAAGCCCCGACTCATCCTACTGGAAATTAATGGGCCCAAAACTTAAAACAGGTGCGAGCAAGGTGACCCACAACATGGCTCATTTCACCAGTTTTGCAGGGGAATTGGCCCAAAATTTCCCACTAACGTTGTGAAAGCTTTTGAAACAACCAAAATTTTTTTGAACCAATTCATACAGTTAAGGAAAGGGGACCAAAAATTATGAAAAGTATGTAAACTTTTGACTTTTCAAAAATAAAAAATGCCCTTTAAAAATTTCTCTCATTTTAAATAATTAAAATTTAAAAATTATAAATAATTTGGTAATCCTAATTGCCCTTAAAAAGGAAGGTTTAACCCAATTTCATTCAGGATGTGAGAAAAACAGCATATGTTCTTCTCCTCTCTCCCTTTTTTTTTCTTTTTTTTTTTTTTTATTAATTTATATATTTAAAATGCGTCAGCCTGTGACGCAATCGGCCCTTTTCCCGAGAGGGGGGTTTTCGCTTTGGATGCCCTCCTGATAAACGGTAAGGCACTCCGACACTAGGCCCTCTTTATGGCTTCAGCAACTTTATTAAGGCAACACAGGGACAAAAAAAAAAACAAAAATAAAACTCTGGCCCCTCTGGCCCCCAAAACTTTTAAAAAGCCATCTCTTCCCCGGTCTTGGCCCATTTCAACAGCCCCCCAAAAAATACGTTTCCACACTGTGTCCTAGGCTTCCCTGTAGCCTCGGGGGGGGGGGGGGGGGAGAGCTCTCTCTCCGCTCTGCTGCTTTACACCCTTTAGGTAAAAGCCTCGCCCCCCCCTCCCCCCCACATCAGGGGTATAGGGTTTTATAGGGCCTCCAGAATGTCCAATATTGGGCTGGAACCCAGGGACCTGGAAAGCTGGGACAGCCACCCACCCGACACTATAGCTGTCCCGGAAGAGCCACCCCATACCTAGCTGCCTTGCCGCTATTCTAGCCGCTACCGTAAGTGTCAGTAATACAACACTGACACAAAATAGGTGGCTTTTCTCCACCGAGCCCAGTTCCCGGTGGCGCATCTGCAGAGGGTCTTCGGCCGTAGACCCTCTAGTGGCATGATCATGCGACTACCAGCAGTCGCTCTGTCACTATATATATATATATATATATATATATATATATATAAATATAATATATATATTATATATATATATAAATATATATATATATATATATTATATATATAATATGTAGTATATATATATATATATAATAAAAATATATTTTTTTCACAAAATTCACAATAATCTTTATTATAACAAATGTATATTAGAAAATAGACACAATGTTGTAAATCACAGCTATTATAAAAAGTTAAATATCATCCGATATACAAAAAAAGCAGTGGTTAACTCATTTATTTGTTATATCTTTCCTAGTGTTTTAAGTGACATACTGTCCTGCTTTTTTTGTATATTGGATGATTTTTTGTATATTGGATGATCTGTTGTATTTATGATGACGGCTATTTATTTCACCTATTTCTGAATTGGTGATATACCACCTAGACACATCCTGTGAGAAAGCATATGTGAAAGGGATGTGAAGACGCCATGTGTGTTTTATCTGGAGACTTTTACTATGGGTAAGACTTATATGTGAACAATTGTTATTATAATCATGCTCTCTTTATCATGCTTTTAATAACTATTTACATACTGTTAAATGTCAAATGTATTATAATAAGTAAGGAAATGAGTGTCCACAACCAAAATTACTCTTATATTAAACTAGCCTGCATCTAGTTGTTGTCATCCTCTTATGGTTTTAAAACATGTTTGTTGATTATATCTTATTAATATTCAATAATGATTTGTTACTTTTTTAATGGTACTTAGTCCTCTGTTTCCTTTTTTGTTCTATACACATGTTAAGAGTGATGTTACCATATATGTTAAAATTTGGAGACATTATGTACCATCACTTATATGCCTAGCCAATGTTTTCCTTTTGAGCTATTTTGGTGTTGATGTTTAAAACTAATGAGTACTCCTTCAAAGGAAAGACTTAAATGCCATTAAATTTAAATGCCATTTATAAATCCCCATTGGTTGTTGAGCCTCCTCATTTGTGGGCTACATGAGTAGTTTGTGGATGCTATTTATTAAGCTTTTATATACCTTTCAATAAACCATTTAATACTCAATATAGCAAGTTTTTATCTTCTCCCTTAAGCAGAATTCTGGCATCTTCTGGAAAATAGATAATAATGGTTAATAATAATAATAATAATAATAATAATAATAAAAAAGCACCAACATATTCCACAGCACTTTACTATATAGAGAATATAAAAACAGACAAACATTACATAGTAAAAACCTACTAACAGATTAGACACAAGGGGCCACATGTATAAAAACTGTCTAGGTCTAAAACGTCCTTTGTTGCCCATAGTAACCAATCAGTGCCCCCCTTTTTCATATAGACAGTTTTCATACATGTAGCCCAAGGTGTGAGCTTATAATCTATGTGGGTGTAGGGGTAAGATGAAAGATGAGAAAACATTTACAGAAAATGAATAGGTGAGTGATCAGCTAGTGATTTCTTCCTCGGGTTTAGGATGGTTTCCCCAATATTTTTCAATAATTTAGTTTTTTGAACCATAGCTAGGACTGAATTTACGTGGGCAATTTAAAGGAAGGACTTCTCCTTCCTGCTTGATCTGTTTCTAGCTTTGGCTTGAAAAGTACAGTGGCCTTTTTTTGTAACCACATATGTAGCTTTACTTTTCTCCATATTGGACAGAGATTCAGTTTGCATCTTATTAGGGTAAGTTCACGGTGTCAAAACCTCGTCTGAAAACAGCCTCAATGCAACACTTTTCAGATGAGGTTTAGATGAGGATTTGATCAGGTTTCAATGAGATTTCAGACAAGGTTTTTTCCAAGGTTTTCCAACACTCTTTTCTGTCTGAAACTCCCATAAAAATTAATAGTCAGGACAATAGTGTTTCAAAAACTTGCCAAAAATCACGTTTAAAACTGTGCTGAGGTTTTGGATAAGGTTGAAGATTGAAGCTCTCTATTGCAGATTTTCAGTGTTCAAAACACTTCAAGATTTGACATGATACTTCTTTTTCAGCGCCCAAAACAGCACGGAAAATGCACGGGATAACCTCGTTGAGTGTGAACTACAACACCGTTTTACATAGGAATCAATGAAAATGAACCAAGGGTGTTTTGAAGGCTTTTCTGACGCTGTTTTGGGCATGGAAAAGCTCAGAAAATAACACCAAAAACAGTGTCAAGTCTCTTACCTTATGAATGGCTTGTCTCCCTTCTCCGGCACCATGCTATCAGCAGGAACTCGGCACTTTTTTATCAGTGGACCATTCAGTGGGAAATACTGCATATTGCATCAATTCCGATGCTGTCGAATTTTACTGCTAGCTATAGTTTCACTAACATGTATTATAAATGTCTTCATTGACTTATGCATATAGTTGTCAAGAGTGACATTTTTGTTTTTCCTGTAGTATAGGTTTTGTTTTTCTTACTATGGTCATTTATAAAAAATGAAATAAACAACATATGAATAGGAATTTTTCCCACTAGATGCCTTTGCATAAATTTACACCACGTTATGCTAGCTTCTCTGTAGCAATGACAGTAAGCCATCTTTAATGCGTGCCGTGTCTTTTTGGAACATGAAAAGCCTATTCCCACTGACTTTAAACAAGTGACATAATGTACTTTGACAAACAGATGTACTTGCTGTTATTAGCATTTCATAAATTCACTAGAAGGTGGACTGCAGTCAGATACATACAGTGTCATTTGTTGAGCAGTTAGCTAAATTTGGATGTGCAGAATAGTCATTATTTTTACTGAAGAAATAAAGGCACTAATTACTTACAGACAAGATACTTAGCACAAACAGATAAGCTTCAAAATGAAAAATTCTCCGTTTTATGCTAATTATGTTCTCTGCCTTGTTTTCATAGTCTGATAATTTGAGGCTTTAAAATCACCAGGAAGCCATTAATTGGAATTCTTCAATAAAAAAATAAATTGCATGGAAGTGGAAGATGAGTTGTAAAGGCAAACTCTTATTGCATTGTACAGTAAATATACTAATGTTCCTATTTTTGAATTATATGGAGTTATTCAAAAGAATAATGTGTTTTTTTTAGATGCTCTCATCAACAAGATCTTAATAATATAGCATTTGAACTCCAGCTCTTCATGTTCCCAAAAGTGCATTTTGTTCAATCTTGTGGCTGTTATACTTTATGAAGCATAGCTGTCCATGTGGGAGTCATCATCCATCCATCATTATGGATAATAGTTGTTTTTTACGTAACTGTTTTTAAGTTAAGAGTAGTAGTCTAACTTCAGTAGCAATGGGCTAGTATCTGCAAAGATGTGAATGCCTGGTGATGTCCTACACTTCCCTACTGTTCTAAAAATGTTTTATGAATGTAGCTCTGCTTTGGCCTGGTTTTGGCCTCTTCTTTCTCTTTTACCTATATCCCAGTAAGACAGTAATACATAATTATTATAATATAATTCTTCAAACAGAGTATTATCTTTCAATTAGTATTAAACCTTTATGATCCACAACACAGTTTTTGTCAACCAAACAAATGAGCTGGCATTAATGTCCTGTGCTGGATGAGGCAGGGGCACAGGTGACAGTCAGAAACCTGCTCTATTTGCAAAGAGTGGACATACCTCAGATCTGAACTGTTTAACCCCATAGAGGCCCCAGTGAATAGTGACCATTGCATGTAAGTGGTTTTAGAGGAAGGTGATTTCCTTTCTCACACCACCGGCAAACCCTGCAATGTGTTTCCAGGGAGCCAATGGTTTTGCATTGTAGCTGGGGACCAAAAAAAGGTCTGACTTCAGTGTATAACTTTTAGGCCCTGCCAGAGGTAGGGTCCAGCAGAATGCCTGGCAGTATTACACCGGCATGTAGTGCTTTTCATTATACTTAAGTATTGTGGTGTATTATTTAAGTGTACCACCTAATCAAATGATTACATGTTTAAGTTTCTTAGTGGAACTAAAAAAAATAAAAAAAAATAAAAAAATAATAATAATAATAATAATAATAATAACAATAATACAATTTGAAAAAAAAATCCTATTTATCCCTAACAAAATCCCTATTTATAGAAAATAAAACGAATCAGAACCTTTTATGTAATTAGTATCACTGCAGCCATAAAGACCCAAGCCCCAAACTACAAAATGATCACATTATTTTTCTTACATGGTGAACAGCATAAAGAACATGCCCAAAATCTAATGTTTTTTGCTCATTTTCAGCCCCCCCCCAAAAAATTATAAAGCGATTAAAAAGTATTTTGTACCCCAAAATAGTGCCAATAAGAACTTAGGGAGACATGTATGGAACTAGAAGCATCGAAGTTCATTTTGTCTTCTATTTTTCAGTGTATAATGCACCTGAATGTATGAAAGTGGTTTTTGTGCGCTCATAAATGGTGTCTAAAGTTCGACGCACCTCGCCTGTGTGTTACGCACATTAGTAATGCCCCAAACATGTATAAAGGCTATAGATAGCGAACAATAAAAGAAAAGTCATTAGAATAGCATGTCAGTGAATAGAAACTATGGTATTGATCTTGCTTGGTGGACCACAGGTCCCAGAAAGACCTGTGCTGTGCTGGCTATTGCCGTATGTAGAATTAAGGGTGAGAACAGCAAAAATAAATTTCAAATTTAATGTAGTAAAAATTAAAAAAAATCGGAGCAACATAATCAGTGGGTTATTTAATGTAAAATTTGTTTTAAATTCTATTAATTTTAAATACATTTAAAACAATACAGATGTTTTTACATTTTTGGGATACTATATATTTTTTTATTAATTGTATAAGGTAAAAAAATGTTTTAAAGTATATAATTTCATTTTATATAGTTTGATAATTATCATAAATTACTTTTTATTATTGTACTGGTGTAAGTTGGGAAATATTGGAGATTTTTTTCCCTAACAGCAAATCCAGCTCCAATTTGACTCCTCAGGCTCAGGAAGACCATACTAATGCGTCTAGTTTTGCCGAACCACATTCATATATGTGTCTAATTATAGGAGTGTGGTGCGACACGCCTCCAGAATGCTCCCTCATGTTAGGCGCATTAAAAAGTGTTGAGTCTTACAAACAATGCACCTAACACACTCGTTAGGCACATTAGACATCGTAGCCGACTTTGCACTTGGTGCATTTGATGCCAGAAAAAGGTGAAAAACCTGATCATACATGTCCCCCTTAAAGTCATCCTGCAAAAAAGTCCTCAATAAGACCTGTCAACAGAAAAATTTAAATATTATAGTTTTTGGAATACAGAGACACACATTTTTATCAAAAAAGTGTTTTTTGTTGTGTAAAAGAAAAAAAAATGGAAAAAAAGCTATATACTTATTGTATTTTCAGAAATGTACTGATCCATAGAATAACGTTCTCACAGTATATTTACCATGTGGTGAATGATGTAATTTAAAATGCAAAAAAGAAAAAAATTGTCTTGTTACCCAGTCCTCTGTGAAAGCATTAATAAAAGTTCATCAACAAGTTATATGTACCTCAAAATGGTGCCAATAAAAATATCAAACTTGGCCATAAAAATGCGACAATTAACAAAATGTAAAACATTGCTTCATCCTTAAAGGGTTAAAAGTGCCTATAATTAGTTCCTATGAGCAGAAGTAAGTTTAAACATATCTGTTCTATTGTAGAATGTAGGATATATCAAGGCCGCTATTTCACTGGTAATTTTTTATAAAAGGCAATACATTTCATGTGTGATAGACATTGTTTTTCTAGCCAAAGAGGTACCGTAAATGTATTTTAGAACATAGTGGCATCTCTGTACCATAAAGTAAAACAGACTGTGATAAGGTGCTAAAACATTGCATAGTGAGAAGCAGGGGAGTCACTAGGCAGTTTGATCCGGGGCTCGGGCCCCGAATAAAACCCCCTGTGCCCCGAACCTCCCGGGCTCCAGGCCGCTGCCGTGGGCATGGAGCAGCGACTGGCCCTTCAGCTGCATGTGCATCCACTGGACGCACAAACAGCTGAGGGCTTCTGTGGAGCAGAGAGCGAGCGCTCCCTGCCCTGCAGACAGTGTCGGCCCTGACACGGGTCCGACACTGCGGGACTGACGGGTCCTCATAGCGCTGAGCACCCGGCGCGGCCCCCTGCTGCTCAGCTGGCAGCGGCGCGTCGTAATTACCTCATCACGCCGCTGCCTGTCCTCGGGTGCACAGCCGTCATAGGCTGTGCGCCCGAGGAGCTGCCGGAGGAGCGCGGACTGAAGAGGAGCGCGCTCGGCGGGGAAGTTAAGGTGATTATTAATGTAGTTATTTTGTAGTTTACATGCCTGTGCCCCTATAAACCTGCCTGTGTCCCTATGTACCTGCCTTTGCCCCTATAAACCTGCCTGTGTCCCTATATACCTGCCTGTGACCCTATATACCTGCCTGTGTCCCTATATACCTGCCTGTGACCCTATATACCTGCCTGTGCCCATATAAACCTGCCTGTGCCCCTATATACCTGCCTTTGCCCCTATAAACCTGCCTTTTCCCCTATATACCTGCCTGTGCCCATATAAACCTGCCTGTGCCAATATATACCTGCCTGAGTGCCCCTATATCTATATATCTGCCTGATAGACCCTATATCTATATACCTGCTTGAGTGATCCTATATTTATGTACTTGCCTGAGAGTTCCCTATATCTATATACCTGCCTGAGAGTGACCCTATATCTATATACCTGCTTGAGAGTATCCCTATATCTATATACCTGCCTGAGAGTGACCCTATATCTATATACCTGCCTCATAGTGACTCCATATCTATATACCTGCCTGAGAGTGACCCTATATCTATATACCTGCCACATAGTGACTCCATATATATATACCTGCCTAATTGAGGGGACCTATACACCTTCCTAACTGAGAGGACATATAAGTAAGGAGTTGCTGGAAATGTGAGGATTCTAAGACATTTGCATCCAAATCTGCAGGGACGAGTATTGACTGGGAGAAATCAGCATGAAGGTGGGAACTGGATGGAGAAGAGAAGGGAAAGTGAACGATTCCGATCAGAAAAGACGTCTCCTGTGAGTCACTAAATTTAACTGTAGTGTATTCACTTATATTTCTGCAGAGCCTACATACAACTAGTATCTACCACTATCTGGTAACTCTATGGCGGGGGTATATGTCTGTAGAGCCTGTGTACAGCTGATAGTCACATGTGGTGGTCGCGTTTGGTCGGGGTCTGGCAGGATTATTTGTATCTTAAGTAGTAATAGATTCAGGTCTTGGTTTTGTAGGAGTTTATTTTTAGTAACAATCATTCATCTGATATATTTGCTCCATGTGTAGGTGTATGTTTTGGTGACTTATGTGTAAGGTATTGCACTGTCATATGTAGGTGAGAGGTTTTGAAAAAGTAAATTTGTTAACTCTGATTTTCATTGTACAGTAACTGCTGAGGGGATGGACGGGATCTATGTGGAATATGCAGAAAATTAGTGACAGGAACGGAAGGTTTTTCTCTGTAAAAACACATGTCGCAGTTCACATCTGCCCATCGAAGAAGGAGTTGGCATTTTAGACGCTCCAGGGGAGTTGGTCAGAGTCTAAGAATGTTGCCTGAATCAGTTTAGGATATTATTAGTTTACCTCTGAAATAATAATGCCTACATCACAGAATCTGTGCGCCCTTGTTAATATGTTGGGTTGAAGTTTACACCATCTTGGGAGTCTGCAACTGCTGAAGGAAAGAATTTGAGTTTGTTTCTGATGACATCTAGCTATGGTAAAAGTCAATATCCAACTGGCAAAGCCTTATTTGCTTGAAAGAAAACCCGTCCAAGAGAAAAGCCCCCCTTCTGAGGCATCACAAGTAGGTCAGACCTCTGTTTCCCCAGTGCTTTTCCCCTTTATTCGAAGACAGCATTTTTAAAGGTTTTATTGCACAAATCTGGCTTTCAGCCAAAAAAGGCCCCCGATTACTAAAACAGGTGTAGTCTCGCCCCCCCAAGGCAGCCCCACCCACCTGACATTTTAAAAACATTTTCACCTTTTCAAATAAAAAAGTTTAATCATTTAGGGTGGGTGGGGCTAACCAGGTGGCCGGGTCATAAAAAAAACTGCCCTTTTTAACTCTTTTCGGCAAAAAACTGCAATTTTAGCACAAACAAAACACTTACAGAATAAGGGACACAGCGTGGAAACAGCAGTCTGACACTATGTCGTCCTCACAAGGGGGGCATAATCTTTGACGGTTTTCTTCATGGAAAAGAGTAAAGAAATCGTACACCCTAGCCATGTGCCGTTAGCCATGTTAATGGTCTTAGGTTACTTACATGGGTTCTCAATTATGAATCCTACAATTTCCTCAACTAGAAAACAATATTACAATTTTAGGTTTATGCAGTGTGTATGTACTTTATTAGAAGCTTTTACATTGCCTATTTTGATCTTTTTTACATTTCCTCCAAAAGCTGACTTTTTGTGTAAATATTTTGAAACAGTATAACAAAGCCCCTGTCTCAAATTCCATATTAACCAAAGAAACCCAATCATTGCCCCCTTTTTCATTTTTTTAGAGTACAAAAAAAAAATTTAAAAAGGACTCGACTGGTCCTTTTGGGAAAACAAAGAAAGTTAAGCCTAGACCTTTTTTCGTACATGAACCCCAAGCATTTTTGGAAAAAATCTTAATTTTGACTCTGCTGAACCACCCAGGTGTTGGGAAAGTAGTTTTAAAATTATTGCAATCGGATTCATTAATGAAGATCTACCCATTTTTGTTTCTTTTAAAAAAATGTCGGAAATTTTTGCTGGGTCTCCACAATGTAGCATTTCCATTTATATGCATAAAAAAACTTCCATGGCAGATTTATTCCGCAGCAACAGAACAAAATGGGTTGTGGAAATAAATGGTTTGTCCCTTATTTCTTGCAGAAACACAGATAATTATCCCAGTTAAATTAAAATGGGGCTAATCTTTGTGTGATTCTGCTACTCTGGAATTAAAGGGGTTGTCCATCTTAAAAGAATATTGTTTAAATAGTTTATGGGCCCCTAGCAAAACAAAAAAAGTAATATTCACCTTCCTCCGGTCCCTGGATCCAACACCATCCTTCGTTTTCTGTTGAAAAGTTTGGTTTTTGAACTGGGACTACTGCTGCATTGCTGATTGTTTTTAACAGTCAGTGCACAACTTACAAATTACAGAGCTTTTCATTTCCCCAAATGGTGATGTAAGTTAGTAGTATGTGATCACTGTAGCCAATCAGCAACTGCAGCAGTGACATCCCTGTTCATAAGTGACTGTGTGTCAATAGAATTCTGGACACGCTTTAATCCAGAGACCATGGGAAAGGGAAGAAAAATGTTTTTTTTTTACTGAAGCCCAACTATTTAAACGAAATTTTTTTGAGGGGGGACAATCCCCTTTTTACAGCTCCCCACTGTTTATTTTTTGTTTTTTATTTCTTAAAAGGGGTTTTAAAAGGCACTTTATTTTTAGAAACCGAAAAACCTTACTGAATTTCGTGATTTCAAAAAACATACCCTGAATTGTTCCTCAATTTTTAAAAGTTTCAGCCCCCCCAAACTTAAAAGCATTTTTTGATATTTTATGTTACAGGGCAACACAAAGTGCAAATTTGTAAGTTAAAGAAAAGAAACTTATTGTCAGGGGGCCCCTGCAAACCCCGTCCGGTCGCAGGCGCATCCGGGGCCCCCACTCCGAGCGCGCCCCGCCCGCACCTCGGTCCGGGGTCCGCTCATTTTCCCCGCCCACCCCCTTTTTTAAAAATTTTTTTTGGGGTTTCCAAAAAAAATTTTAAAAAACCCCCAAAAAAAAAAAAAAAAACCCCCTTGGGGCCCCGGTTTTTTTTTTTCCCCCCCCTTTTAAAAAGGGGTTTTAAAGGGGGGAAAAACCCCCCCCCCGTTTTTTTTTTTTTTTTAAAAATTTAAAAAAAATTTTTTAAAAAACCCAAAAAAAATTGGGGGGGGAAAAAAAAAAAAAAAGGGGGGAAAAAAAAAAAAATTTTTAAAATTTTAAAAACAAAAAAAAAAAAAAAAAAAAAAAAAAAAGGGGGGGAAAAAAAGGTTTATTTTTTTTTAAAAAAAAAACTTTTTGGGGGCCCCCCCTTTTCCTTCCCCTTTTTTTTTTTTTAAATTTTTTTTCCCCCCTTTTTTTTTTTAAACCCCCCCCCAAAAAAAAAATTTTTCCCCCCTTTTGGCCCCCTTTTTGGGGCCCCCCCCCAAAAACCCCCCCCAAAAAAAAAAAAAAAAAAAAAAATTTTAAAAATTTTTTTTTTTTTCCCGGGGCCCCCCCCCTTTTTTAAGGGAAAAAAAAATTTTTTGCCCCCCCCCTTTTCCCCCCTTTTGCCCCCCCCCCCCCCCCCCCCCTTTGGGGGGGGCCCCCCCCCCCGGGGCCCCCCCCTTTTTTCCCCCCCCCCCCCCCTTTTTGGCCCTTCGCCCCCCCCCCCCCCCGGGCCCCCGGGGGTTTTTTTTTTGGGGGAACCCCCCCTTTTCCCCCCCGGGGCCCCCAAAAACCCCTTTCCCCCCCCCCCCGGGGGGGGGCCCCCCAAAACCCCAAAAAAAAATTTTTTTTCCCCCCCCCCAAACCCCCCCTTTTCCCAAAACCCCCCCCCCTTCCCCGCCCCCCCCCCCCCCAAAAAAAACCCCCCAAAAATCCCCCCCCCCCCCCGGCCCCCCGGGAAAAAACCCCTTTTTCCCCCCCCCTTCCCCCCCCCCCCAAATTTAGGGGCCCGGGGCCCCCCCCCCCGGTCCATTTTTTTGGGGGTTTGGGGTTTTCCCCCCCAAAAAACCCCAAAAGGGGGGGGTTTTTCCCCTCCCCCGGGGGGCCCCCCCCCCCCCCCCCCCCCGGGGGTTTTTCCAAAATTTTTTTGGACCCTTCCCCCCCCCTGGGGGAAAAAAAAAAACAGGGGGAGGATAAAAAAAAGGGGGGGGGGGTTAAAAAAGGGGGGGGGTGGAAAGGGGCAGGGGGGGGGAAAAGGGGGGGGGGGGGGGAAAAAAGGGGAAAAATGGAAAAAAAAAAGGGGGGGGAAAAGGGGGGGGAAAAAAAACCAAAAAGGGGGGGAAAAAAAAAAAAGGGGGGAAGGGGGGAAAAAAAAGGGGGGGGAAAAATTTTAAAGGGGGGGGAAAAGGGGGGGGAAAAAAAAAAAAAAAAAAGGGAAAAAAAAAAAAAAGGGGGGAAAAAAAAGGGGGGGGGGGGAAAAAAGGGGGGGGAAAAAAAAAAAAAAAAAAAAAAAAAAAAGGGGCCCCGGGGGGGGCCCCCGGGGGGCCCCCCCCCCCGGGGGGGGGGGGGAAAAAAAAAAAAAAAACCCCCCCGGCCCCAAACCTTTTTCCCCCCTTTTGGGGGGTTCCCCAAAAAAAAACCCCCCAAAAAAAAAAAAACCCCCCCCCCCTTCCCCCCCCCCCGGGTTTTTCCCCCCCCCCCTTCCCCCCCTTGGAAAGGCCATACCTGTTATAGACCCACCTGACTTTTCCGCAGGAACTTTACCAACCGGCGTAAGGGAAAAAATATGTCTCTACTGTGGCCCGCCCGAACATCTCCCAAGGGGTTTTTAAAAACCCTCCCCCGGGGGCCGGGGAGAAAAGCGCACCTAGGCTACGTTGGGGAGGCGTCCCCAGGGGTTTTGCAGTCCCTCCCCCCTCGTCTGAACATAACCCCTTTGGTTTAGCAAAGGGAACCGGGACCCACTTTCAACCTTCAGCCTTCCTGGACTCCGGTTCGGCTGGGGAAACCCCCCCCCTTTGGGCGCTTTCCGGGTGACTCAACACCATCTTCCCTTTTTTCTCCCGGGGAAAAAAACCCCTAACCACTCCTCCCAAATGGGGAATCCTCAGGGGATCTAGTCCGTTAACCCCTTAAAAAAGGGCCACCGTTTTCCCCCTTTAAATTTAGCACTGCATAAAAAGCTGCAATTTTATGTGTTACCCCGTCTTTTCCCCCCACCCCAATTTGGGGGCCCTTTCCCTGGCTCACAACATGCCCCGGGGCTTTTACGGCAACGGGGGAAGTTTTTGGGGATGGGGGCCAAGTGTCGGTCTCCCCCCGTTTGGGTTTTCACCCTCGCCCGGGGCCCTTTCCACTACTCCGGTACCGTCAAAATCTAGCGGGTCTCCCCCCCGGGCCAAAATCCGGGGATTTTTTTTGGGTTTCTTTTCCCCAAAGCAACAGAGACCTTGCCGCCACAAACGTCCATAAGAATTTCCCGATTGATTTCCCTTTTGCCCCGGGACCCCCCCCTCCTCGGGGCAGAGTCTACCCCCTTAAACCTTTTCCCGAGACCAACCAAGTCTTTAATACATCCTGGAAAACACAGAAAGGATTTATTCGAAAAAACCCCCCTCCCCCGGGGAGCAAGGAAAACTTTTTTTGTGGGAAAAAGGAAAACGGCTCCCTACACCCTGCATCGACTACCGGGGTCCCCCAACCCGATCAAAAGGTAAAAAAACCGGGACCCTTTAAACCCTTTATCACGGGAAATATTCGACCTTTTAAAAGGGGGAAAAGGGGGTTTTTTCCCAAACTGGATCGAGAGGGGGCCCAACCCAAATTTTGGTTTCCCGGGCCGCAAAAGGGGGAAGATGGAAAAACGGCCTTCAACCCAGAACGGCCACTTTTGATTTCCTGGGGGAAGCCTTTTTTGGGCCCCTGTAATTGGGGCCTCCCTTCCAGGAAATTCGTTAACGAAGTCTTCAGGGAACTTCTCAAAACCTGTTTCGTGGCTACCTGGACCCACATCCGAATACCTTTTCCTGATTCCGAGACCACCGCCTTCACTCCGCCAATGAACAGCCCTCCCAGCTAAACCTTTATGCCCAAAATTTGGGGGGTGGCCCCCCTTCCATCAAAATTTTGCCTTCCGTTCCTTTTTTTATATTATCACGGACCAAGGGCTTAAAGGATTGGGCCCAGCCCCAAAATTTTCAGCCTATTTGCAATGGGCCCCGCCCAGTTGGGCCCAGGGGGCCATACAACGGTTTTCCGGGGGATCTTCAACTTCAAAACCGGGAGTTTAAAAACCCAAAATTTTCCCCCGCTGGTGGGCCCCATTGTGGGCCCCTTTCGAGGGAAAACCCCAATCCCCCGGGGCTGGCCTTCCGAGGCCGAGAAAACTTTACACCAAACTAAAAACGGGGCCCTTTGCCCCCGCGTCCCCCTGGGCGCGGGCCCCCCACGAAACCCTTCTCGGGTTGAAGAGAACCCATCGGAAAGGGGCTGGAGCAGTCCCCCACCAAAAAGGGCCCCACAGGGGAAAACATTTACTTTTTTGGCTTCTTTTCTAAAAACCCTTTTTACAGGCGGAGAGGAATTAAAAACCATTGGAGATCCCGGGGGTTAATTTGCCTTTAAAAATGGGCCCGGAAGAATCGATATTTGGGTGGAAGGGGCCCCCCCACCCCATCGAAACTTCTTTGGGTCATAAAAAAACCCCCCATTTCCCCCAGATCTGCCCGCGACTTAATCCACGCAGGCTAGTTTGGGCGCTTTTCCCCGTCCCCCTTTAATTTTCAGATTCATTTCCGCCCCGCCGAAAAAACGTGAAGGCAGTTTCCCTCTCCCGTGCCTCCGACGTGGGGGGGTGAAGAAAACGAAACCCAGAGCACAAAAATTTCCCCCGGAACACCTTTTTCCCGCAGCCCCCCGTCGTCCTCCGGAACCCCACCGGGAAGACAAAGTTCCCCCCCGGGGCCCGTAGGGGTATCCTGAAAATGGGGTCACTGCACCTTGGGGGGCCGGGCATCCTGTTTCCCACAAAAAATTTCTCCGATTTTTCCCCGGGACTTTTTGGGCAGGAAACCCTTTTAAGGACGTTAAAAGTTTTGTCCAGGGCCCGGGAAACCCCCTGTTTTCGCAACAAGGCTCCCCGCCCAAAAAAGCCGGCAGGGGTCTTCCCCCCCACTGCCCATCCCTAAAGCAACCATTGGGGCCCCCGTAGCGTGGATTCATAACCACCTAAACCCCCCTTTATCCGGGAATCCCCTTGTGTTGGGTTTGGGGGGTAGAAAACCCTTTTTTTTTAAAAAGGCCCCAATTTTTTCCCCTTGAAAAGGTCTGCCTTCGGCCCCCGGCCCTGGCCGGGCTTTTTTTTTTTCCACATTTTTCTCTGCACCCGGGCCCTTTTTTTTCCCCTCCAAATCAAACTCTGATCGGGGGGGGCATTTTTTTTTTCTAAATTTGGCGGGCCCCTTTGGGGCTAAACTCCAGGTAAGCCCTTTACTTCTCCTTTGGCTTTTAAACCCCCCTCAGACGAATGGGGCCCGGGGGGAGAGTGAATCAAGTTTTTGGGATGTTTTCCGCCCACTTTGTGTCGCAAAGGCAAAAAAGACTGGGCCAAAACTTTTCTTCCTTGGGGGGGGGAAATTTTTTGAATAATTCCCCCAGAGTCCCCGAGCCCCCGGGTGGGCCCCTCCCTTCTAAAGTTGTGTACGGCTTTAAAACCCCCCCCCAAACCCCCCCACAAACATCCTCATCCGAGGTCCCCCGCGCTTTCACTCGGGGCCAGGAAAATAGGGGCCGTTTGGGCCCCAAACCCCCCAAAACCCCGATTTTCCCTTCGTCCCGACCCCCAAGAAAAACGCAGGCCCGATAAAAGAAAAGCCCCCCCCTGTCTTTTCCCCGGGGGATAAGGGTTGGGTGTCAGCCCCATAAAAGTTTTTCCCCCCCCCCCCCTCAAAAAACCCCTCCTACAAACTGGGACCCCCGCTTTGTAGGAAAACCCTTTCGAGGTCCCTTTAAACGCATAAAACCCCCGGGGGGCCCCATAAAACCCCGGGTCCCCCAACCCTGCTAAAAACCAACTCCTTTCCTGTCTCCCTACCCAAAACCTTTTTGGGCCTTAATCGTTTTTTTTTCAGAAAGGGAAATCCATCCTCCGGGTTTTTTTGTGGCTGAGGGAGCTAATGTCTTTTTTTGGTTAAAGAAAAACCTGGGGATGAAAGGACTAGAGGGGGAAAAGTTTTTTTCTAGTTTTTCTTGGGGGAAAGGGGGGTTTGGGCCCGAGGAAAAAACGTGGGAAACCGGGGGGAACACCTGGGCCCCGGGATTATCAAAATTTCCCACTTAAAAGGAAGGGGGGGCCCAAAGGGGGGGGGGTACTGTCACGGATGCCCCCGCGAAACCCCCGTCCCTTGGGCGCAGGCGCATCCGTGCCCCCACTCCGAAACGGGGCCCCCTCCCGAACCCCGGGCCCTATTTGGGAAAAGCCCCCCTTTCCCCCCCCCCGGGGGGAAAGGGGCCTTGGGGCTTTTGGGGGTCCCGGTTGGTTACCCCCAACCCCCTTTTGGCCTTTACGGTTTTAAACCGAACCCCCGATCCTTGCCGCCCGCCCCCGAAATTCCCCTTCCCCCGCCCCGTTTTCCTGACGTTTCCCCCCGAAAACCCCAGCGCCGCCCCTGACCTTCTTTTTTGTCCCCCCCAAATACGAGCCCCAATGCCCCATTTCCCGTACCTCGCCTACCCTTTGGGCCGCCACCGCAGGGAAGCCCCCCCCCGTGGTAATGACCTTGGGGGACTCCCCCGCCCCGCAAAAAATCCCAAAACCCCGGGTTTTCGGCGGCTCGGTGAATTAAACCGGGGCCCCCCTTAGAATCCACTCCTTGGTGTGGGCTTACGTCATCGCCTGCGGTGGTCCAGCGGATCCACCTCAAGACCGTAACATTACTTTTCCAAATGTTTGCAAATTAAAAAATTTATAAGTGTTGTGTGCATAAGTATTCAGCCCCACTGAGTCAATTACTTTGTAGGACCACCTTTAGCTACAATGATAGCTGCAAGTTTGTTGGGGTATGTCTTTATTAGTTTTGCACATCTAAAGGCTGGATTTTTTGCCCATTCTCCTTTACAAAATAGCTATAGATCAGTCAGATTGGTTGGCGAATATTTATGAACTGCAGTTTTCAAGTCATGTCACATATTCTTAATGGAATATATTCATAAAGGCCAGATTTGTGGAGTACACAACTAAGACTATGTCTATACAGCACTGGATTCTCGTCAAATTTTTGGTGGATTCAGTATTTAGAATCTGCCAAAAATCTGACTGTACCCAGTGCTGTGTAGAACTCAATAACAAATCTGTGCTTTAGTCTACACAGCAAGGGCTTTCTACTGAAGCTGCCAGCCGTCAGGCAGAAGATAGAATATGTTCTATCTTCCGCCGGATTCCGGTAACCTCAGTGTACGTGGCCAGGGGCAATCCGAAATGTGACCACGGTTTTTGAGCAAAAACTGAACCAAAAAATGCGGTGCAGCAGTATTTTAACCTAGCTGTGTAGACATAGCCTATTAGTTGTCCTCTGAGCAGATTCTCCCACCTGACCTGTGGATCTCTGCTGCATCTCCTGAGTGACCTTGGAACTCTTGGCTGTTTCTCTAGTTAGTGCTCTCCTTGTTTGGGCTGTCAGTTTTGATGTAAGAACATATGTTGGTAGGTTAGCAATTGTGCTATGATGGGTTGGACAGTGCTCCATGAGATGTTTAGAGCTTGGGATATATATTTTTTTAAAACCGAAGCCTGCAATACACTTTGCCATAACTTTATCCCTGAGCTGTCTGGTGTGTTCCTTGGTTTTGATGATAACTGTAGTTATACTAAGAATAAATTACATACAGATGTATTCTGGTTACTAATTTGGTGGCTTCTAAATGCAATTGGTCACGCCAGATTTTAATTAGGGGTATCATAGTACAAGGGGCTGAATACATATGCATTGCTCACCTTACTTTTCTGTTTTTTAATTTGCAAACATCTGGACATTTTTTTTTTTTTTTACCCCTCATAAATACCTGCTTCTTTGTGTTGCTCTATCACATAAAATATAAGTAAAATACATTTAATTTTATGGCTGTAACATTCAAAATGAGGAAAAGTTAAAGGGATATGGATATTTTTGCAAGCCACTGTATACTGCACACTCACACTCAAGATATTACTTTGCTGTCAGGGAATTGTAACACTCTAATGTACATCTAGAGAAAAAAAAAAAAACATATAGGGACATATAGGGATAAATAGCACATTTACTATGACAATTGCCCCAGAATTCTGCACATTTATTATGTATTCCAGATAGTGTTGAGCGATTTTTATCGACAAAGTTGAAATCGGCAAGGTTTTTATGGTGATCGAAATTTCCAGATCTTGCGATAATTAAGGTTAAAATCGTGCATCATCTAATTAAGATCGCGCCTTTTTCGGCTCTTCCTTTAATTTTGGCGGCCACAAATGAGATTAACAGAATAGAGAGCAGGTGAGATGTGTGTGCAACGTCATGACTGGGATGTGTATGGTAGCGATTGGCTGGAAAAATCACATGACCTCGTTTTACATAGAACAGCGTTTCCTGTTTCAGCCTCAGTGTCTCTCAGCGTCTCATAGGGATAGGACCTGCGCTCTGCCTGTGGCCAAACAGCTCAGCAAATTAGTCTTTTCTGCCAGCAGAAACCTCTACTATTATCTGTGATCCTTCCATTTTAGTTATATTTAGAGACATTGAATATTTCTATATAGTTAGCTATAGAATTTACAAAGCACACTACCGCTCGTAATTTCACCGCGGTGGAGCGGGGGGGGGGGAGCCCGTGTGCGAACACAGACAAGCTCTATCTATAAAGAAGCACGGATAAAGTTCACCAAGACTTAGTGTAGACATTGTAGAGGAATATCTTGTTATGAATTAACAGTTTTTGCTATGAAATATTTCCTGGATATGGCAGCCGAACTTTATATTGATACACATCATTTCTAGTAACTGCAGTCTCATTGTTAGCTTCGAAAAACTCCACTCTTTATTATCCAGTATACATTGCGATAGGTGTACATTTTCAATTTTAACCCATTACACCTGTACTGTTGATATATCCACCTTGCAGTTAAATTACAATCAGCAATCTTGTATTCAGCAAGGTTGTTTTGTTGCCAAAATTACCGGTATCGTACGGAAAACATCATCAGTTACGAGTTTTTTTACTTTTGCTCACACAGCATTGTTCATTGACGCAGCATCTACTTAAATCTTAAAACACAGATTCTATATTCACCACAGGTGAAATTGAAAGGTTCAAAAAAAATACCGTTATTTATATCAAAACATAACAGTTTTCTTATTTTATTACATTTGCAAACCCAGCAATTTCATTGACGCAGCATACTACGTAAATCGTAAACAGCAATCTATACACACCACAGTGTGAATTGAAAAGGTGCAAAAAATATCGTTTATTAAACAAAATCATAACAGTTACGTGTTTTATTACTTTTTGCACGACCGCAGCAATGTTCATTGAAGCCAGCATCTACGTAAATCTTAAAACAGCAAATTCTATATTCCCCACAGGTGAATTGAAAGTGCAAAAAAATATCGTTATTATACCAAAACATAACAGTTACGTTTTTTTTTGACTTTTGCCACCCAGCATTGTTCATTGACCGGCAGCATCTATCTACGTAAATCTTAAAACAGCAATTCCTATATCACCACAGGTGAAATTGAAAGGTGCAAAAAATATCCGTTATTGAAAACCAAAACATAACAGTTACATGTTTTTTGACTTTTAGCACACCCAGCAATTGTTCATTGACGCAGCATCTAACGTAAATCTTAAATCAGTCAATTCTAATATTCCCACAGTGAAATGAAAGGTGGCAAAAAAAATCGTTATTATAAACAAAAACATAACATTTAACGAGTTTTTTTGACTTTTGACGCACCCCAGCATTGTCATTGACGCAGGCCTCTACGTAAATCTTAAAACAGCAATTCTATATTCACACAGGTGAATGAAAGGGTTGCAAAAAAATACGTTATTATACCAAAACATAACATATACGTGTTTTTGTGACTTTTGCCCAGTCCAGATTTGTTGCGATAGACACCTGCAGTTAAATTATGAATCAGCAATTTTTGTTTTGATTAGAGGGATTGAGAATAGCTGTGGGGGGGGGGGATTTGCCGCTTTTAATAATAGACTTTCCAAAACTATTCCATACCTTCTTCAAATTTTTAATAATTCTGACATGAGCGAATTGCAGGTGGTAATCGAGCAAGAGGGGTAGCACATGGAGGTAGAGGTACAGAGAAGGTGCTCCATCCAGTGCTGGCGACAACATGCCATGCCAGCGATCGTCGAGTTGCAGGACCGTCAGGCCTGTCCATCGCTGGTCAGTGCCCTGTAATCTAAGTAACGACATTCGTCCGACAATCTTCCCCTCAGTTTAATGCAACCTGCATCTAGCAGTCTTACCATCCTCTCCTCGGCAGTCACGTGCCACAAATGTAGTCACAGCCATCAACAGCATCCGTTACAACATGAAGCAGTAGCCCAATGTCAACTCGTGGTACCCACCACTTGGATAATCCATTTGTCTGAAGACCTCTTTGATGACAAAAGCGGTTGGGGTCAGAAGGCATGGTTAAAAGAGTCAAGAGGATGATTATCCGCTCTGACGCCCAGTTTAATGATTGCCAACAGATGATTGAAAGAAGCGCGGTCAAGTCGGTCAAAAATCCCGGCGATCGGCAACGCCTTTCATGCCCCTTGCTTGTAGTCCGCATCTTCGGATGGCAGAAAAGTCAGACCGACCAAGTCACCTGTGTTGATGATGATGATTATGAAGATTGACGACATTGCGGATCCATCCTGGTCTTTTCCGCAGAATTTTGGCTTGCGAGCGCTTCAATCAGTGGACGAGGAGGTAAGACGATGGTGTATTGTCAATACTGGACCCGCCAAAAAAAAGGGAGAGGGCGGTCACCGCAGAAGTCCACTGATATTATTCCAGCCATTCCACGGTCAGCGCAAACCCCGTTCTCGCTTAATGCCGTCAAAATGTGCAGGACCCTCAAGCCAGGGCCTTCTTTTGAGCAAGCCTCTGATTACACCCAGCGGATGTCATATGGCCGTCCTTAGCGTGAAACGCATAATTAATAAGGCAAGAACCTTAAGTGGTAACCACCACCAACAATGTCTAGTCACATGAAGCAATGCATGAGTTTGACATGAGGGAACACTTGTCCAAAAAAGCCAGACCGAAACCGGGCCTCTCAACCATCTGTCACACCCTCTGTCTCCGCCTCCTCCTTCCTCCACACACCACCAAGCGTTTCACAGCTGCCCATGTCTCTCCGAGTCATGTATCAGGGATCAGCCTCCGCTTCAGCCTCCACCGTCGCCCGGAGGAACCACCAGCACGCACCAAGACCCATCCTACCCCTTCTCCTTCCGCCAAATTGACGACCTGCACACCGTAACAGCGGCCGTCCTAGCAACCGAACCTTCTGTCTTTCCATGTTAGGGAGCAGAAGAAGACACTATAACCCAAACCATCCATAAAGCCAAAGCCAGAATGTCGCATTGCCAGGCCTTTTGGCTTGGAAATGTTGCCTTTTCCGTCTGGTGTACACAAGATGTGTTTTATCCTCCGCCAACATCATGGCCGCTCGCCCTGCCCCCAGATACCAATGCCGAGCAGGCATTTTCTTTGCAGAAAAGGCCGTCCCTCGCCCTGGCCACCACGTGTCACTAAAATTTCAAGCGCGTTTGTCTGCATCTGTGGCCGGAAAAGTCCATCCTGACCACCGACACATGTACTAGTAAGCACGGCCAAGTGCCGCTATATCTCCGTTGGACAGCTCACTGGGTGACGCTGGTGGATTCTCCAGGGAGGATGACGGTGGCTCCAGGCCTCGGCCGCACGCTCTTTCAAAACCTGCAGGGATGTGCAGGGCTCTTTCCGCCCAAGGTCCTCTGTGGCATGCACGTGCCCAAGAACCAAGGGGCCGTGTTGAAATTAAACTTCCTTTGAGACCGTCCATCACACAGGTACGAGCTGTGGACGGCTCTAAGCAACGAGACCGAGCGCTGGCTGTGGTGACAAGGAACCTTGTGCCCAGGCAAGGTGATGGTGCGGATAACGGGCGAAATCAGCTGGCCGAGCCCTTAAGATCGGTAGGCTGGATCACATCCCTTGCATGGCACAGTGTCATTGAACACTATGTCGTCCAGAAATTTCTAAAGAGCTACCCTTTACTGAGCCTGCCTGCTGAAGAAGGCTCGAGGTCTGAGATTCGCACTTACCGCCGTTCGCAACCTGCTTCGTCCTCCCTGGCAGCGTATGCAGCGATCAGCCTCGCCTCCCCGTCAACCGTCTCATTGTTGACCGTGGCAACATCACGCTGAATTCCACCCTCCCATGCTCCATCGATTGTGCAGCAGCAGTCAATGCCAAATACGCATACGAATGTGAACACAAGGCCTGAACAAGCAGCGGTAACGGACCCACGGTGGTTTGAACCACTGTGAGAGTGGAGGCAGAGTGAAAGAGCTCTGATCATCCTTGCCATTTTTGAAGAAGCCTACCAAAAGGTCAGGTGCGGACAATGCCCTTGTCAGCATTAGGCATTGTGGTGATCTTAGATCTGAACCAGAATCGAGTTGGACACTCTGAAACAACAGTTCCCGCCAGCTAGCGGAGGAAGTAGACGGACACCGATGCGGCACGTAGCCTTTCTCTCCTTCCAATCCACAAGGCCCGACAGTTTCACAATTTTCATCAGGTCCCTTCATTAGGCGTGGGTTCGGGTCCAGAGCTAGTGCAAGTTGGCCGCATCAGCGCTCCCGGGTGCAATCAACTGAGGCAAGTCATGTGCTGTGTTATGAAGCTGGTGCCTGGATGCAGCGGAGAGGAGGAGGAGGAAGGAATTCCTAGACACCGATGTTACGGACCGTCCCAGCCTTGGAATGATGTTTGCGCGAATTTGAGGCGGATGGAGGAATGAGCGAAGAACAGTTTGCTAGTGCCCCTCGACCCAAGATGTGCTTGGGAAATCAGGCTCCATCCTCTCACATGAGTGCTTGGAATGCTCCAATGGTCCTCCAACATGATCCTCGCATTAAAGTGCCATCAAAATAAACAACAGTTACGAGTGGCCCACCCCTATTCACCTGCCTCCACTCTCGTGGTTCAACACCCCCGAGGTCCAGCAACCTGCTGCATGTCAGGCCAAGTGTCAACATCGCTACTTCCGCGTAATGGCATTGCACTGCTGCAATAAAAGCTGTGAGCATGTGGAGGGTGGAACCACTATGCCACGTCAACAATGAGAACGGTTACGGGGAGCCGAGCTGAAGAACGCTTGTCAGACAAACGCAGCCAGGCGGTGACTAAGCAGGTGTGCGAACGCGGAAGTGCGAACTCAGGACCCGATCCTTCTTAGCAGGCAGTCCAGACCCGGTAGCACTTTAGAAATTTCAGGACGACCAAGGTTCAAGACATGTGCCTAGGCAAGGATGTGCTCCACCCAACCGATATTAAGGGCAGCCAGCAGATTTTCGCCTAAATCGCACACCACCCTTGCCTGGCACAAGGTTCTTGTCCACCCAGACCCGTGCACGGTCTCGTTGCTAAGGCCGTCCACAGCTCCTGCCTGTGGTTTGACGGTCTCCAAGGCAATTAATTTTCACAGCGGCCTGGTGTCTCTGGGCCCACGTGATGTGCACCAGAGGACCTTGTGGGGAAAGAACCCTAAACCATCCCTGCGGTTTTGAAGAGCGTTCGCCTAGCCTGATAGCCACCGTACACCCCAGAGACATCCACCCCAGCTCACCCAGTGAGCTGTCAACAGAGATATAGCGGCCTTGGCCGTGCTTACTAGTCCATGTGTCGTGTCAGATGACATTTCCGGCCACAGATGCAGACAACTCTCTTGAAATTTTAGATGACACGTGATGGCCAGGCAGGATTGCTTTTACCAGGCAAAGAAATGCTTCTCGCATCTGGTATTGGGGGCAGAGCGAGGGCCATGATGGGCGGAACCCATCTGTGTTCCTCCATATGGAAAGGCAAACATATCCAATGGCCAAAAGCCTGGCAATGCCGACATTCAGGCTTTTTGCTTTGGGATGGTTGGGTTAAAGTGTTTCTTTCTTCTCCCAAACTGGTAAGACAGAAGGCTGGTTTGCATAACTGCGCGCTGTACGGCGTGCAGGTCCTCAAAACTGGCGGAAGGATAAGGGGTAGATGGGTTCACTGGTGGTGCGCATGGTGGTACTCGGCGACGGTGGAGGCTGAAGCGGAGGCTGATCCCTGAGTCATGACTCTGAGAGACCTGGCAGCTAGGAACGCTTGGTGTGGGCGGAGGATGAGGAGGTGGAGACAGAGTGGTTGTACAGTGGTTGAGAGCCCGGCGTCGGTCTGGCCTTTTTTGGCCAAGTGTTCCCTCCATTTCAACTCATGCAATCGCTGCATGTACTATACATGTTGGTGGTGTGTATTAACCACTTAAGGTTCTTGCCTCTACTTATGCGTTTACGGCAAAGGCTGCATATGACATCGCTGGGTAGCATCAGAGGCTTGCTCAAAGAAGCCAGGCTTTGAGAGGTCCTGGACATTTAAACGGCAATAAGCGATGAGAGGGTTTGCGCTGACCGTGGCTAGGCTGAATCATATCACGACTTCTGACGAACCGCCCTCTCCGTTTTGGGCGGGACCCGTATTGTACACTACCCCATCGTCTTCCTCCTCGTCCCACTGATGAAGCGGCTCGCAAGCAAATTCTGCGGAAAAGACCAGGAGGATCCGCAATGACGTCCATCCATCATCAACATCAACACAGGTGACTTGGTCGTCTGACTTTCTGCATCCAGAAGCTGGCGGCTACAATCAATGGGCACTGCAAGGCTTCGACCGCCCGGGATTTTTTGTCCCCTATCGACCCTGCATTCCTTCACCTCCTCTGATGGCATCATTAAACTTTAAACGATAGCAAATCGTGCCGTCAGCAAAAGTGTTCTTTATTCAGAATCCAGAGTAACCTACACAACGTTTCGTCCGACCCACACACGGGTCTTTGTCAAGCATAATACATTGTCAAATACAACATATAGAAATATAATGGGTGTGCAAAAAACGGTAGTAAAACCAATAGTAATTCATAATTAGAGGGACAGAACGTAAGTATACTACTCAACCTAACACACAATCAACATACCACTATAGGTGACTTGACTTAAGTAAATACCAATAGATATCATGTTCATAAACTTTAAAAATCATCCGTACCAACGAGGAGCAATCGATCACATCTCCTGGGCTCCTCCTCTTCCTAATGGGCAAGACATAATTAGATCTCCTCGCGCATGCTCTGTCATTACTAACCGGAGCTGAAATAGATGTAACACCAGTTGCGCGGTGTCCAATGCCCATATCTCAACAGCGCATCGCCTCGATCCTCACCGACCAGCACACATTCTCAACGCAGAATAGCTGTCAACCAAGAGGAGGAGAAACCCAATATGATAAGCCCATGTCCAAGCGCCTACCACTATACCTATAAATTTGAAATGGGAGCACAGCTAAACAGCAAGAAAGATTACAACCACTAAAAGTCGGTGTTTCCCGAACCACGAGCCAACAGCTAAATGAATGGTCCCACCCAGCGTGCGACCTAACATGTCTCCCTTCGCAGGTGAATACCAACATATAGCAATTCAATTGCTCAGGAATATGTATACAACCAACTGTAGTTACCCATAAAACACTTAGATACTAAAGGCTATAATGAAACAAAAAAAATACATAATGGTAAGAACAAAAATAAGAGATTGATCCATGAACCCAATTGGTCCGTTCTAAAACCTAAAATACATAAAATATAAAACAATATTTAATTATTAATCCATTATAAAAACCATATATAATGAACAAATTACACTAAATATATACCTACAAAGAAAACAAAATCTATGTCTTACGTAAGTTTAAATCAATATTCAAACCATAACGGATATAGAGATTTTAGCTCGAAAATCCACTTCACATTCTTTTCCTCCACAGTATCTTTTCTCTATCACCCCCTCTTCTCAGGGGGGCAACATGGCAAATAACCTAAATCTCCAATTGTGGAATTGAGTGACCTTTTTCTCAACAAAAAGTTTAGCCACAGTGTTAAATTCTAACATACAACTTCGAATCGTGCTCTTATGTTTATGTAATGCGTTCACGTATCTCCATTGTTGTCTCCAACGTAATTAACTACAGGCTGCAAGTGATCATATATACTACAAAAATAAACGACAAGTATATCTAACGCCTGTACTTAATGACTGAGTCCGAGTGGGGATGAGAAAAGGAATCACCCTCGTAAGAGATTATTACAAAAACATCACATCAAAACATGGGAAAATGCCAAAGTCTAGGGGCCCCAACAAAAAAAATTACACAAACCCTATCAACCTAGCAATCTGACTTAACTAAATCTGTCCCGAATGTTTCTATTCCTACGATAGGACATCATAGAATCTCAGAGAAAATCAGGAATGTTCGGGTAAGCATTATTGTTAAAAGACTCAATCCTGTCTTAGGCTCTATAAATATCATTACCCATGTCACTATAAGTATGACAAAGGGATCCGGTTAGTTTTTGTCTCAATTTTAGTCTCAAAGTCTCACTCTATCCACCCCTTTTAGTCGTGTACGATTTTCCTCAGCCGAAATATATTGGATAACATCTTTCACAATAAATTCCACACACTCTGGATGCGAACATCTAATTTTTCCTCATTCCGAGACCACTCATCTCACCCTCAATAACTTGGCGATGGGGGGGGGGTGGGGTATGGTTTTGGTGGGTGTTGCAGCGCAGACGACATTCATCCTCCTTGATCTTTTTAACATGGCCTTTCTGACCCCAACCCGCATTTTGTCATCAAGAGGTCCTTCAGGACAATGGATATATCCCACAGTTGTGGGTACAACTAGTTGATATTTGGGCTGCTCAATGTTGGACGGATTCTTGATGATGCTGATGACGACATTTTGTGGCCTAGGCTTGCGAGGACGAAGGAAGGTAAGACTCGCTATAAGAAGGATGCCATTAACCACTGAATAGACAGATTGTCGACGGATGTCGTTACTTAGATTCACCAGGCTCTAACCCCAGCATGACCAGGCCTGACGGTCCTGCAACTGACGATCCGCCTGGCGATGCGTGTTTGTCGCCAGCACTGGAAAGGAGCACCTTCTCGTCGTACCACCACCTCCATGTGCTACCCCCCTCTATGCTCGCTTTACCACCTGCATTTCGCTCCTAGTTCAGAAATTAAAAAATTTATAGAAGGTATGGAATAGTATTTGGAAAGTCTCTTATTAAAAGAAACGGCAAATCACAAGCTATTCTCAATCCCTCTATCAAAACAAAATTGGTATGGATTAAAAATTTCAACTGCAAGGTGTCTATCAACAAATCTGGAACTGGGCAAAGTCCCAAAACATCACGTATTGTTTATGTTTTGGTATAATAAACGTATTTTTTTGCACCTTTTCAATTCACCTTGTGGTGAATATAGAATTGCTGTTTAAAAGATTTACGTAGATGCTGCGTCCAATGAACAATGCTGGGTTGCGCAAAAGTCCAAAAAACACATTAACTGTTATTTTTTGTATAAATAATCGTATATTTTGCACCTTTCAATTCACCTGGTGGTGTAATATAGAATGCTGTTTTAATATTTACGTAGAAGCAGCGTCAATGAACAATGCTGGGTTGCAAAAGTCAAAAAACATGTAACGTTATGTTTTGATATAATAAAACGGTAATTTTTTTGCCACCTTTCCATTCACCTGTTGTGACTATATAATTGCTGATTAAGATTTTACGTAGATGCCTGCGTCAAAATGAACAATGCTGGGTGTGCAAAAGTCAAAAACACGTAACTGTTATGTTTTGGGTGTATAATAAACGGTATTTTTTTGCACCTTTCAATTCACCTGTGGTGAATATAGAATTGCTGTTTTAAGATTTAATTTAGATGCTGCGTCAATGTAACATGCTGGGTGCGCAAAAGTCAAAAAACAGCGTAACTGTTTATGTTTTGGTATATATATAAACGATATATTTTTGCACCTTTCATTCACCGAGGTGGTGAATAGAGAATTATCTGTTTTATAAGATTACGTAGATGTCATGCGTCAATTGAACAATGCGGGTGCGCATAACAAGTCAAAAAACATGTAACTGTTAAGTTTTTTGGTATAATAAACGGTATTTTTGTTGCACCTTTCTATTCACCTGTTGTCGAATATAGAATTGCTGTTTTAAGAAATTACGTGGATGCTGCTTCCAATGAACACATGCTGGGCGCAAAATTAAAAAAAACACGTAACTGTGATGTTTTCGTACGATACACGGTATTCGGCAACAAACAACCTGTGCAGACTACATATTGCTGTATTGGTTAAATTTAAACTGCAAGGTATATATATCAACAGTCCCAAGGTGTAATGGTAAACTTGAAAATTTTAACACTACTGAAATGTTAATACTGATAATAAAAGTGGAGTTTTGCAACTAACAAAGAGACCTGCATTACTAGAAATGATGTGTATCCAATATACGTACAGAGCTGCCCAATATCCATGGAAATATTTCAATAGCCAAACTGTTTAATAATAAGATATTCCACTACAAAGTCAACACTAAGTCTTGGTGGAACTTTATCCTGTTCTTTATAGGCTGTGAAACAGGAAAACGCTGTTCTAATGTAAAACGATGTCATTGATTTTTTTCCCAGTCCATCTGCAAGCCGATACCCATCCCAGTCATGACTTCGCACACAACATCTCTCAACCCTGCTCTATTCTGAAATCTCATTTCTGGCCGCCAAAATTTACAGGAAGGGCCGAAAAAGCGCGATCATAATAGATGATGGCTCAGAATTTAACTCTTAATTTATCGTATGATCTGGAAATTACGATCACCATAAAAACCTAGCCGATTTCACTTTGTCGATAAAAAATCGCTCAAACACAATTCATTACAACACCGTATTCACATTTACACACTTTATCTTAGAAGTTTTCGCATTGTCATAGTTTTTGAGATCATGTTGCTGTGAGATACAGCTATAATTATGGTCCTTTGGAACAGAAATGTGGCTTCTAAGTGGGCATTTTTCCCCCACTCCTCACAATTTTTAATAGTGGCTGAGGAGGTCATATTTATAATTTTTTGGGGTTTGTAGCTGTGAGATACAGCAATAATCATGGTCTCTTGTTGAACAGAAATGTGCTTCTAAGTGGCATTTCTCATACACAATTTTTAACAGTGGCAGAGAAGTCATTTTTAATAATTTTTGGGTCATGCTGCTTTGAATTCAGCAATAACTACAGGTCGTATTATAAAAAAAAATGTTTGTTTCCTAACAACATTTTGTTCTCACAATTGGTCAAAAGTGGCTCATGGTCAGCTTTGAATTTTGGGGGCATTTGCTGTGACATGCAGCTATACTAGAGGTCCTATTCTAAAAAATGTTGTTTCTAACAGACATTTGTTCTTCACAATTGTCCAAAGTGGCTCAAGGTCATGATTTGAATTTTTGGGGGCATTTTTGCTGTGACATGCAGCTATACTACCAAGTCCTATTCTAAAAAAAATGTTGTTTCTAACAGAACATTTGTTCTTCACTATTGTCCAAAGTGGTGCTCCGTACATGCTTTGAATTTTTGGGGGCATTTTGCTGTACATGCAGCATACTAGTAGGTCCTATTCTAAAAAATGTTGTTTCAAACAGACATTTGTTCTTCGACAATTGTCCCAAAGTGGCCTCCAGGGTCATGCTTTTGAATTTTTGGGGGCATTTGCTGTGACATGCAGCTATACTATAGGTCCTCTTCTAAAAAAAATTGTTGTTTCTAAACAGACATTTGGTTCTTCACATTGTCCAAAGTGGTCTCAAGGGTCCATGCTTTGAATTTTTGGGGCATTTTTGCTTGTGACATGCAGCATACTAGAGGTCCTAATTCTAAAAAATGTTGTTTCTAACCGACATTTGTGAGTTCACAATTGTCCAAAGATGGCACAATGGTCATGCTTTAAATATTTTTTGGGGGCATTTTTGCTGTGACATGCAGCTATACTACTGTCCTATTCTAAAAAAAATGCTGTTTCAAACAGACATTAGTTCTTCACAATTTTCCAAGATTGGCTTCAAGGGTGATGGTGCTGTCCAGAAAACAGGAAATAGGTAGACCATTGTTAAGACACGTATTGCAAAATGACTTGTATTTGCAAGATCTTTAACATATCTATCAAATCCTGTATTGAGACAACCCATTTAATACAATGAAAACAAGAGAAACAAAGACCTGGTGGGATTCCATCCTATTATGAAAAATAGTTTTCTAGAAGTTAAAGTAACTAAAAACTTGCATGTACAAAATAGCTGTTAAAAAAATTCCTCTGAATTGTACAAGGAGGTACATGAAACTTACCGAGATGGTAGGTTATTCAGAGGACATTGGAGTATGGAGCACGGGACAGAGAACCAAGTACACAGAGACCATTTCCTCAGCACGTTGAGTAAAATGAGAAATAGATGCCAAGATAAAGGGCACCAGGGTGTAAAAGGAGCGTAAACCACCATTATTGTTCAAGTGAAGCTCATTGTCCACACTCATAACGAGTGGGACAAGCGCTACCCAGGAAATGACTGTGTACTGAGAAGCTGGAGTTCTCACACTACCGCTTCCAGCACTCTGCTCAGACGACAGTTTTTCGTTGCTGCGTCATCAGGGCATTTTAAACCTGCGTGTTAACTAGATGACGGATGCAGCCTGGCTCTCACCACACCCACTGTAACTCCGGCCCTGGGTCATGATGTGGCCCAGGACAGTATATTCAATGTCAAGGAAACTAAAATGGTGGGTTGAAAGACTCCCTTTTTACGGCACTTTTTAAATGTGGAGGGGTCATGTAGGTTTGGGGCTCATGCCTGTGCCCAGGACAAGGTATAGTAAATGTCCAGTGAAACTAAAATGGTGGTTGAAAGACTCCTTTTTCTGGCACTTTTTAAATGTGGGGGTCATGCAGGTTTGGGGCTCATGCTGTGGCCCAGGACAGGGATATTCAATGTCCAGTTCAAGTAAGATGATGGTTCAAATCATACTGCCTTCTGGCACTTTTCAATTTGTGGGTGATGCAGGTTTAAGGGTCAGACTGTCGTACAAGACAGGGATAGTGAATGGTGTGTGACTTTTTTTTCTGTGACTTTTATAACCTAAGTGTGTTGCCTAAGATGTAGCACGTATCCATTTGACTGTTGTGGATGTTAATTTCAGCTTCTCCAGCCTTGTTTGGGTGTAATAATGAAGGTGTTGTTGCTCTCCCATAGACCTTAATGGTCATCGCTCATAATCGACGCTCACTATCGAAAAACCTTATCGATAGCGGCCGACTATCGACTATCGATCGATCTCGATAGCCAATGCAATCGTTCAACACTAATTCCAGATAATTTTATTTTTTTAGTTTCCTGCTGAATCCGACAAAAGACCATGGCTGTTGGGAAGAGAGCATGGCTTAGTGTGTTGTACACCAAAAAATGTGCCAAAATGTTGCCGAAATTAGTGAATTAAAGTAAGGCAACTAATATAATGTGTATACATGTGCCAGGTTTATGAAGACTATCTATGCTGTCTTATGTTGAGCTATTGTAACGATGCGGCGCTGACAAACGTATGCCGAGGCGCCGACCGCTGACATCCGGGTGTGGATCCTCTGTGATCACTGCAGGCAAGGTGGCAGCTGGAGGACCACGCCAGGGAGCGGAGTCTAAGGGGCCCCTGGTCTTCGCCAGAGCCTGCCGCAAAGCGGGATGGACTTGGCTGCGGGACCCCCAGGTCGCTACCCCTGATGTGGCTACCTGCGGTGACAGCCGAGGTGCAGAACAGGAACACAGGAACATAGGAGAACATAAGTAGGGCAGGTTAAACGTACTCAGGAACACAGCAGGATACAGGAAGGATAAAAGTACACATAACACCGCAGGATACGTCAGGAACTGGACGGGTAACACATCAGGCACAGACCAGGAACAGGTGCCAAGGCAGGACACAGGACAGGTGCAGAGACATCAGACGTAACAGGAGACAGACAGAAGGTCAGGAGCTCAGATGGCACAGAAACTGAACCAACATCTCCAGGGTTAAGTCCAGAGATACTGGCAGGAGCTGAAGATGGAAACAGCAAGACACAGCAACAGACTGCAATGAACTGACACAGAGTAAAGACAAGAACTTCCTCTTATAGCCAGAGGTCAGGGGTGAAGAGGAAGGTGCACAGAACAGGAAACTAATAAATAGGCAGGAAGCTGACGTGCGCACGCCCTAGGAGGCACAGTGCACAGACAGGACCCAGGAAGCAACAAGACTGAACAGGACAGGCAAGTACATAGCAGAACACAGGCTGCCAGGACCCCAGCACAGAGAGCCACAGCAGAGACATGGCAGGCACGGACAGGCTGACGGTCCAAGGCAGGGACCGCAGCATGAACCGTGACAGCTATAAAGTATTGACAAATTTCCCCTATAATAACGTATTCTAATACAAGCTTAGAAAAAGATGCAATTGTATTTAGCCAAACAGCATGGTGTCTAGATAGCACATTGTAGCAAACTACCAAAGAGAATTTTGCATAGTTACCTAGTTTGTAAAGCTGGAAAAAAAAATTCCATCCAGTTCAGTCTATTATCATATAATGTTAATCCTAAAGAAGGCAAAAAAAAACTTATACGGTAGAAGTCAATTTCCCTAATTTTAGAGAAAGATAACTTCCCAACTCCAGTCTGACAATTACACTAAATCCCTGGGCCAGCATTAAAATATTGCACCCTAGAAATGCATCCAGGCCACTATTGAGTTCACCAAGACAACTTCCTCTGGTAGAGAGTTTCATAATCCTAGCGCTCTTACTGAAAAGAATCTCCTTCTATGTTTGTGTATAAAACTTCCTTCCTCTAGAAATAAGAGATACCCCCTGGTTATGAATAGAGATGGGTGAATTGATTCTAATGAAGTGGAATTCATTTAGAATTTCAGGAAAACTTCGGTTCTGAACGAAGTCGAAGTTTGGGGTACTTCGGGTGAACGAAGTGTGCTTTTGATTGATAAAATGGTTGCGAGCACATGGCGTTACATGGGGCAAAGAACTCTGGGGAGAAGAAGGGTATCGCCTGCATGACAGGTGCAGAGATGAAGCCAATCAGATACCGGCGGGATTCTGTGACGTCACTGCACTATATAAGTCTGGGCGCGACGCTGGGAGCTCATACCGCTCTCACTGTACTGATTAGGGAAGGTGCTGCCACGGCTGCTAATGATATCTCTTACTAAAGAACTCATTTTTATACAGCGATTTTTGCGGGTTGTCACAGCTTGTCTTAGAGACTGCTTCTCTTAACGTTCTAATTCTGATTTTGTGGGATATTGGAACTGAAGTCCAGTGTGCGTCCAATGCAGCTGCATATACATTTTAATGCTATCTGTAGAGATGGGCGAATTTCTCAAAAATTCGATTCGGTCACTTCGACGAATTTTCCGACAAAATCCGTTTCGTTTCGAATTACTTCGGCACGAATCGCGTTAAAAAGCAGCTATTTCCAGGCTGCACAGAGCCTGCAGGGTGCTGTAGAACGTTGTGCCATGCTTAAATATGCAGAGGGAGCTTGGTTTGGTCTTCATACAATGTTGTGTTTTAGTATGACACGCAGATGACTGCCGCCGCTTTTTAAGATAGCTTCACTATAAAATTCCTGGGCACTTAAGAGGGCAAAAAAACTGACCAAAAAACTGAAGGGGGATGTAGCTGATAAAGTCATGCCAGCGAAGCTGGAAAAAGCAAGCTGAGAGCTCAGTGGCAACATTAGTGGACAGAGTGTGGAGGTGACGCGGCAGCCACAGCCGCATGAGGTCAGGCAGTGACAATGACATTCTGGAGGTGGCAAACACGAGGAAGCCACAGAGTGGCACATGACTGAGGAGCGGAGTTCATGGCGGCAGAGTTATGAGGTTCAGCAGTGGCACAATGACCCATTCTGAGGTGGCAAAACAAGTATTAGGCACAGGAGTGGCCCAATCACACAGTGTGGAGGTTCACCACAGCAGCAGCATGAGGTCAGGCGAGAGGCACAATGACTTCGGAGGTGGCAAAACAGTATTAGGCCACAGTGGCACAATCACACAGTGTGGAGGTCCGCGGCCAGCAGCATGAGTCAGGCAGTGGCAAAGACATTCGGGAGGTGGCAAAACAGGAGAAGCCACAGAGTGGCACAATGACTGAGAGCGGAGGTCACGGCGGCCAGCAGCATGAGGTCAGGCGAGGCACAATGTGACAGTGTGGAGGGACATGCAGCAGCCACAGCAGCAGCATGAGGTCTGTCAGTGGCACAAAGACACAGTGTGGATGTCACGCAACAGCCACAGCGAGCAGCCAGCATGAGGTCTAGAGTGTGCACAATGACAAGTGTTGAGGTGTGGTCGGCAATTTACCAGTCCCTGTAAGATGGTGGTAGGCAGATGGAGAAACTGGCAGCAGATGTGTGGCATCAGGTGGGTGGCGGGCATCAGAATAGGTGGTGAGGCAGGTAGTTTGAACCCAGACTGACGCCTAAGGCATTGGTGTGTGGAAATCCTGGCCGATCCACGCCTGATTCATCTTGACAAAGGTCAGTCGTTCCACATTTCCTCGGTGGACAAGCGGGTTCTTCCTTGGGGTAACGATGGCCCCCGCCGCCTGAACACCACTCTGATGGCCACTTACTACTGGCTGGCAGGACAGCTTCATCCATTGCAAACTCAGCAAGTTGCGGCCACACATCCAGTTGTTTGACTGTCAGTAGGTCCAGCGGAATCTTCTAACTGAGTGGCAGAGTGCTGTCCAAGTAGGCCACAACCTGTTGGTTCAGGGACTGCTCCTGGGTCCTGCTGTTGCTGGCTGCTGGGCGACTGCCCTCCTATTAGGCGGTGTGAAGGACGCTGCTCATCAGTGGATCCAGATTAGGTATACTGATGGAGCTGGTACTGCTTCCTACCCCCCACCTTCCCCCAGCAAGGCGGGCAGTAGAACGTGGAGCGTGAGGAACCCCGGTCAGGACCTGTCAGAGGAGGACGATGACCGCACATAGGCGCGGCCACTGATACGGAGGGATTTCCTTATAGTATTTGAGTTGTCTTCCCTCTCAATAGCTGGGAAAAAAAGGCTCCCATTTTGGACCGTAGCTAGGGTCCAATAGGGTGGAGAGCCAGAAGTTATCCCCTGCCGGAATGCTGGATATTCGGCTGTCATAGCCAGGCAAATAGATTGCTGCGGGCATTGAAGTGACTCGAGGGGGCTCCCTGCTCCATTTCACTGTTACTGCCGGTGTTGAGGGGTCATTGCCTCATCTCCTTCTCTCCATCCACCTCCTCCAGCTGCTCTGTCTATCTCTTTGTTCACCCTGGTAGAAAATCCACTTATTTCACAGACAATGCTTTCTGCTCCAATGTCCTCTCCTCCTCTCCTCCATTTTCAGTCCCCACCGGATCTATGTGGCCACGAGATGTAGTCGGCCACGTCTCCAGGTCCCCTGCCAGACAGTTTTTCAGCATCTGTTCCAGGGACATGAAGCAGTGGAAATGACGTTATTCATCCCGTGAGTCCTGGCAACTGACAAATAACGTCACCTCCTCGGAATGGCCTTCAACAAACGGCAGGGTGTCAGCATGAGCTTGCCACTGTAGCTGACATCAAAGTTACCTGGGGAGTACTTCTGTCTGCTGGATATCAAAAAATCGTTAATGGGCCTTTCTCGGTTCATACAGTTGGTCCAACATGTGGCAAGCTGGAATTCCAGCGGGTGGAAACATCGCATATCCGAGTGTTGGAGAGGCCGTTCTGCCGCTGCAACTCGACGGAGGGTGTTCATGGCTTTGTACAAATGGATAAAGTGCCATGCACAGTATTTCCTGGCCATTTTCAGAATGTTCTGAAGATCGTCGGAAGACTTCAGGAACCTTTTCACAACCAGATTGAACACATGCGCCATGCAGGGCGCATGGACCATTCCCTCCTCGGTGCAGCGCGGACCATGTTCATCCCATGTCAGTCCCACGATGGTTTGCGATTTTGCAGTTGGCGCGGAGGAAAAGCCACCATCGATTTCTTGCTGCATGACGCGGAGCAGTCCGCCCCTGTGTGGACTTCGTTCGCCGAGGCAAGCAGGTGTAGATCTGCGTGACACGCTGTGCCCCTAACATGTGGTACGATGGAGACGTACTTGTGGAAGGCTGGATGGTGGTGGAGGTGGGGAGGAGGAGCGCGGACATTGCGCAGGTGCATGCAGTTTGAACAACGAGGAGGAGAAAGCGGCGTCTCTGTCCAAGTTGATGGTGTGCCTGGGTGGAAGAAATTCACCCAGTCGGGCCGTAAAGGACAAGTACTGGCCGGACGTAGTTACAGCTCCAGGACTGTCCGCGCGTGCCGTGCCGCTTGGAACAAACGATAAGTCAAGGTACTGACCACCTTCTGTTTACATATTTATGAAGTGCTGGTACTGCCTTTTTGGAAAGAAATTACGGCTTGGAACTCTCCATCTCGGCTCTCGGCACAAGCATTAGTTCTCGAACGGTGCAGGTCCACCATTTGGAAAGGGAGGGGACTGCCGTACCAACAACTTGGACAGGCGCACGGTCAGCTGGCTGCCCACACTTAGGATGGTTGGAGGCATACTGTTGTCTCTTTGCAATTCCCTCGTCTGAACGAACTGCTGGCGCATGAGTAGCGAGGAGCAGGAGCATCGGGGTCCGGGAGATTGATGTCAAAGGAAAACAGCTCCCTTCTGCAAAGGTGGTGGAGCCATGATGGCTGCAAATGGCAATGGTGCCACTGGGCGGTGTGCTGCTGTGTCTGCGCGGCGGGCAGCCATGGACCACCACATCTGGAGCCACGTTTCTCCAGGCCCCTCGGATGGTGACGCTGCATGTGTTGACGCGAGGGCCGTGGTGCCCTATGTTAGCTACTGCAAGCTTCACTTTCTGCCCACAGATTCGTACATATACCCATATTCGGCTCCTCCCGGTGTCTTAGCAAAGAACTTCCACTCCGCCGAGTATCGGATTTTACGCCAATGCTCCCGCCTGAGGGACTTACTTGCCGCGGGCTGCCTCGCTGAGCCTGTGCTGCTTACTTTCTTGGACCTGCGACGAAGCGGGTTTTTTTTTTACCCCGTGGCGCTTGGCTCCCGACCTCACTCTGCTGCTATCCTGCTGGACTACGGCCCACACGGACCCACTTGCTGGCTGCGGCTGTGCTGCGCGCAAGCTGAGCCCTCTTTCCTGACGATGATGAAGCCCTTGCTCTCACCGGCTCCCAAGTGCGGGTCGGCTACATCAGCATCTATTTGTGTTTTCATCGTCATGCTGTCCTCATCACCGTCTTGGTATGCCGAGGCTGACCCCTCCTCTAAACATGTCCTCCCTGCCACTCTTCCACATCTATTACTTCTGCCGCCTACTGCAATTGAGCAGGCGATATTGGCCCCATTTCTTTCCACTGCCAAGTAGCTGCTGATTGGCCCTCATCAAATTGTTCATCCTCGTAGTATAGTGCGCTGAGCCCAGACCCACATAGTAGATCTCTGGTGAGGGAACGGATGGGGACAGAGGCGGGCTGGAGACAGGTGGAGGGCGCTGACCGCTCCCGGGCCATGCCAACTAATGGTTGTGTCTGAGGTCCCACCGACTCTTGGCTGGGGTTGTCAGATGTCATCTTGGAGGAAGAGGATGACCTATTCAAACCAATCAAGACCCCTTGGGTTGCTGAACAACACACGGGCCGCTAGATGACGGCGGCAGTTGTTGGCCTCACGGTGACCTGCTTGACGTCTTGCTGTGCTGCGGACCTGAGCCTGTTCAGGATGTTTGTGCCACAGCACTCGCTAGGTGCAGAGCCTGCACTCTCTGTCTGAATACTGTATGTTCTAAAATGTACAGACACTGTTTGTTGATGATATTGTATTATGATAAATATTACACCTGTTTTTGACTCCAAAATGAACCCAGTTAGTAACAAAGCTTTGGTAAAACCCTTGGATATAAATTGCGCACCACAAATGGCCAGGAAAAAATTTATTGTAGGTTGTCGTATAAAAAAACACTGTGTGTTTTACTAAATGTAAAGCAAAACAGGTTAATTAACTACGGACATGACTTAGGCTACAGGAAAAATGTATCTTATTTTGGCGTTGAAAAAGAGGTTTCTTTTGTCAGCACACCAGCAAAAAACGCTTAATTAACCCTGGATGTAAATTGCGCCAACGAATTGAGCCGCAAAACTCGTAGCTTTGTAGCGTGTTACAATTGCGTGCTTTCTACGCCACACAACAAGAGATACAGTTGTAATTACCTTTGCTTGTGAATTAGCTAAGGAAAAATTTATATATTTTGGTGATTGAAAAACGACGGTTCTTGGGTTCAGCACACAGCAAAACAACGTTAATTAACCTGGATGTAAATTGCGCAAAGAATTGACAGCCGCACAAACTAGTAGCTTCTGTAGCGTGTTAAATTGCGTGTTTTTCTACGCACAGAACAAGAGTACAGTTGTGAATTTGGCTACAGGGATAAAAAATGTATATTTTTGGCGTTGATAAAAAGGACGGTTTATTTTGACAAGCACACAGCAAAACAACGCTCAAAAGAAAACGTAATTGTGTTTAATTAAGAATAAATTAATTACTTAAGATCAGAAATGATCCAGAAAGTGAATTCATCAAAGTGAGTAAAAAAGATGATCGTGGGAATGGGATCAAAGATCAATTAAAAATTATTGGAAAAATAGAAAGATACCTATAATAGTAGAGATATAGGCCGTAATAGGACGTGATTAATTTATTAGGAGACTATTGAATATGATAATATAATAAGGTGTAAAGGAGGTTTAAATAATTATTGCCAATAATAAATGAATGGGAAGGACGCAAGGGTGCAACAAAATGAAATACATAACGATAATAGGCGGAACTAGCCACGGATAATAGGATTAACCCTGGATGTGAATTGCGCCAAAGAATTGAGCCGCACAAACTAGTAGCTGTGCTAGCGTGTTACATTTGGTGTTTTCTAGGCCACACACAAGAGATACAGTTGTAATTCTAACCTTTGTTGTGAATTAGGCTACAGGAAAACTTTATATATTTTGGCGTTGAAAAAAGATGGAATCTTGGGGTCAGCACCCCAGCAAAACAACGCTTAATTAACCCCTGGATGTAAAGTGCGCAAAGAATTGAGCCCACAAAATAGAGTGCTTTGTAGGTGTTACAATTGCGTGTTTTCTACGCCACACCGAACAAGAGGATACAGTTGTAATTAACCCTTTGGCTTTTGAATTATGTACAGGAAAAATTTATATATTTTGGGGTTGAAAAAGACGTTTCTTTTGTCAGCACAAGCAAAACAACGCTTAATTAACCCCTGGATGTAAAAAAGCGCCAAAGCATGAGCCGCACAAATAGTAGCTTTGTAGAACGTGTTACAATTGGTGTTTTCTACGCCAACAACAAGAGATACAGTTGTAAATTAATTATGCTTGTGATATAGGCTACTGGAAAATTTTATATATTTTGGCGTTGAAAAAGACGGTTTATTTTTGTCAGCACACCAGCAAAACTAGGTTAATTAACCCCTGGATGTAAAATTGTGCCAAAGAATGAGCGCACAAATAGTGCTTTGTAGCGTGTTACAATTACGCGTTTTTCTACGCCACACAACAAGAGATACAGTTGTAATTAACATTTGCTTGCGCATTAGTAAGGAAAAAATTTATATATTTTGGGTGAAAAAGACGGTTTATTTTTGTCTGCACACCAGCAAAAACAACGCTTAAGTAACACTGGATGTAATTGCGCCTAAGATTTGAGCCGCACAAACTAGTAGCTTTGTAGCGTGTTACAATTGCGTGTTTTCTACGCCACACAACAAGAGATACAGTTGTAATTAACCTTTGCTTGTGAATTAGGCTACAGGAAAATTGAATATATTTTGGCGTTGAAAAAAGTCGGTTTTTGGGGTCAGCACACAGCAAACACAACGCCTTAATTAACCCCCCTGGATGTAAATTGCGCAAAGATTGAGCCGCAAAACTAGTAGTTTGTAGCGTGTTACTATATCGCGTGTTTTTTCGCCACACAACAAGAGATACAGTTGTAAAATTAACTTTGCATGTGATTTAGGCTAACAGGAAAAAATGTATATATTTTGGCGTTTCTTGGGGTAGACACCTGCAAAACAACGCTTAATTAACCCCTGGATGTAAATTGCGCAATGAATTGAGCCGCCAAAATTAAGTGGTTTTGTGTATTGTAAAAACGCTGTTTCTTTAAATGAATACAACAGGAACTGGCTTAGATCCCACTTGGGTAAATTGAAGGATATGCGAGCTGCAGTGGACGCAACGGATTTCAGATCCAATACCCCAAAAAATTTGAAACAAATAGAACATTAATGAGAACAATTCTCTGAGACAAGCTGAAGACACCCCACAGAAATCGCTGTTATAAAAATCCATTCTTCAGAAAGAGCTTATCAGCCGCGGCAAGCACTTACCTGATGAGGCACAGTGAGAGGAGTGTGAGCTCGGCATCGGCCCGGACTTATATAGTGCCGGTGACGTCACAGAATCCCGCGGGTTCTGATTGGCTTCACCTTGCACTGTCATTGCAGGCTTGCCCTTTTCCTCCAGAGTGCGTTTGCCCATGTCGCGCCATGTGCTCGCAGCCATTTTATCAATCAACAGCACATTGTTCACCCGAAAGAGTACCCAAAGTTCGACTCGTTCCGAAACCGAAGTTTTCTGGAAATTCTAAACTGATTCACTTCGTTAGAATCGATTCGCCCATCTCTAGCGATCTTGCTCACAGCAAATTGAATATCCATAAGGGTTATCTAAGCCTGTTCTGTTGTTTTCCATTTAAGAAAACAGCGGTTTTACAATCCATAATACCACTTCATTTTTGGTTTGCTCAATTTCTTTTGCGCAATTAACATCCAGCGGTTAATTAAGGTTGTTTGCTGTGGGTGACTAAAGAAACCGTCTTTTTCTCCGCCAAAAAAGACATTTTTCATGTCGCCATAATTCATAACCGAAGGTTAATTTCAAGTTTTTCTCTTTGCTGGCGTGTACTGTAAAATACACGCCATTGTGAACCTTACACAGTGGTAGTTTTTGGTGCTCAATTCTTTTGCGCAATTTACTCAGGTGTTAATTAAGCGTCGTGTTCTGTGTTGTGGTGACCTAAAAGAAAAAAAACCGTCATTTTCACCGCCCAAAAAAGGGACATTTTCCTGTAGCATAAATTCATAACCGAAGGTTCAATTACTAGTTTTTCCTCTTGTGTGTTACCGTTACAATACAGCCATTGTAACACGCTACAAAGCTGGTAGTTTTTGGGTGTTCAATTCTTTTACGCAATTTACATCCAGGGGTTAATTAGGCGTTGTTCTGCTGTTGTGGTGACTAAAAAGAAACCTCTTTTTCACGCCAAAGAAGCCAATTTTGCTCTTGTAGCATAATTTCATATCGACAGGTATTTAAGCCTGTTTGTGTTTTACATTCAGTAATAATACACAGTGTTTTTAAATGACAATTACAATGTATATTTTTCCGGGCCATTGTGGAGCGCAATTTATATCCAAGGGTATTACCAAGCGTGTTACTGGGTTCATTTGGAGTCAAATACAGGGTGTGTATTTATATAATTAGATATCTTCATCAAACAGTGTCTGTAACATTATAGAAAAACAGTATGGCAGGACAGAGAGGTGCGGCTCTTCACTGCGAGTGGCGGAGTCGCACAAAGATTCCTGGAGCAGGCCGGTCTCAGCACAGCAAGGGGGACGTCGCAGCAGGGGTCTCACCTCGGTGAGGCCCACAACTGCCGTGTCATCTAGCGGCCGTGTGCTGCAGCAACCCAAGGGTTCTTGATTGGTTGACTAAGGTCATCCACTTCCTCCCAGATGACATCAGACAACCCAGCCACGAGTCGGTGGGACGTTCAGGACACAAAAACCCTTAGTTTGGCAGCCCGGAAGGGGTCAGTGGCCACACCTGTCCTCAACCGCTCTGTTCCCATCCTGTCCACTCAGCCAGAGATGCTACTATGTGGTTGGGCTCAGCGCACTATATGCGAGGATGATCAATTTTAGGAGGGTAGTCAGCAGCTACGTGGCAGCGAAGAAAGGGGGCCAAGTCCTGCTTTTGCAGTAGGCGGGCAAAGTTCTGTGTGGAGTTGTGGCATGGGGCTGAGGTCATGTTGTGAGGGGTCAGCTTTGCCTACCAAGGACCGATGATGGGACAGCAGTGACGATGAAACACAAATCGATGATGATTGCAGGCCGAACGCACTTGGGAGCGGGTGTGACAAGGGCTTCATCATCGTCAGGAGAAGTGGCGTCAGCTTGCACGTCAGGGAGGGCGCAGCAGCAAGTGGGTTGTGTGGCCGTGTGTCAGAGGATAGCAGCAGTGTGAGGGTTGAGGAGCTAAGCGGCACGGGATAAAAAACCCGCTTCGCAGGTCCAAGAAAGTAGCGGCACAGGGGCTCAGGGAGGCAGCGGCGGTAGTAGTCATTCAGAGATTGCGGAGCGTTGGCGGTAAAATCAGATACTCGGCGGTGTGGCAGTTCTTTGCTAAACATGGAGGACCCAAAATTTATGGGTATAGTAAATCTGTAGCAGAAGTGAAGCGGGCCGGAGCTAATGGGGCACTTCCTGGTAAAACACAGCAGCGCACATCCGTGCCGGAGAAACGTGACTCATTGGTGGTCTCCTGCGCGCAGCAACAGCAGCAGCAGCGTCCAGTGCACGATGCCATTGAGCCAGTCAAGCTCCACCACATCGCAGAGGGAGTGTTCTTTTGCCATCATTCTCGTCCAGATGCACTCTGCCCACCCCAGTTAGAAGTCCGCTGGACTACTGGGCAGCCAAACTGGATGTGTGGCGCAAGCGAGTTGCAGTGGAAAGTTCTGCCGCCAGTCGTGTGCATCAAGGGGTGTTCAGTCGGCGGGGCCATCGTTACCCCAAGGAGAACCGCTTGTCACGGAAATTGGAATGACTCCTTTGTCAAGGGTGAATCAGGCGTGGATCAGCCAGGACTTCCACACACCAATGCCTTAGGTGTCAGACTACATAAACCATGACGCCCCACCCAAACTGTGAGAAAATTTAGTCTGGGTTCCTACCTGCCTCAGCCACTATTCTATTGCCGCCACCCGCCTGATTCCACACATCTGCTGACCAGTTTCCCATCTGCCACCAACCATCTTACTAGGGACTGGTATTGCCACCCACCTCCACACTTGTCATTGTGCCACTCTATGACCTTATGCTGTGCTGTTGTTGTGCTGTGGTCACCTCCACACTGTGTCATTGTGCCACTCTCTGACCTCATGCTGTGCTGTGGCTGCTGCTGTAAAGTCCACACTCTGTCATTGTGCCACTCTGTGGCCTAAATCCCGTTTTTGCCACCTCCAGAATGTTTATTGTGCCACTGCCTGACCTCATGCTGCTGTACCGTGATCTCCTCACTGTGTCATTGTGCCACTCTGGGCCTACTCTGTTTTGCCACCTCCAGAATGTCAAAGTGCCACTGGTCTGACCTCTGCTGTTTGCTTCCGTGACCCCCACTTTTGTCATTGTGCCACCTTTGACCTTATGGGTTTTCCCTTCCTGCCGCCGTCACCTCCACCCCCTTCATTGTGCCACTTTTGGGGCCTTACCCCTTTTTTTTTGCCACCCCAGAATGTTATTGTGGCACTTCTGACCTCAGGGCGCTGTGGTTTGCCCCCCGTCACCCCCCCACACTCTGTCACTGATGTTTTTTTTGCCACCTACCCTCTCAGTTTTTTTTTTTCCCTTTAAACCGGGACCAGCCGCCCGCGCGCCCCCGGGCCCTTAAAAGGGAAGGGGTTTAAAGGGCGCGCGGGCGGCTGTCAGAGCTGGAGAAAAGGAGGGGGGGGACGGGAAAGGGTACGGGGGTTTCCCAGGAAGGGGGAAAAAGAAGGACCAGGGCCCTGCGGCCCCCCGCCAGAAACCCCGTCCCGGGGCCCCCCGTGCTCAAAGGGGCCCGGCCCGCGGCGGGCGCGGGGCCGCGCGCCGTGACATTTCCCCCACCCCCCTTTACCCTCCCCCCCCCTCCCCTTTTTGAAATTTAGGGGGGAGTTTTCAGGGGACAGTTTGGGGTCTCAGGTTCCCATAAAAGCCCTCCGGCCGAACCCCTTCCCATTTCGAAAAGGTAGAACCGCTTCCCCCTCATTTTTTTTCTCTCCGCCAGCACCCCCTTTGCCCTTAAAAGTTGTTATCTGTGCTAGAACAGGAGAAAGGAGACAGATTAGGGGAGAAGCGGGTTTCAGCCCCAGGCTTGAGGAGGGCCCGGGTGAAACGCTTTCGGGGAAAAACTTTGAGTCAGGGGCGGCGAAGTTTAAAAGGGAAAGGGGGGTTTTCAAAAACGCTGGACCCACCAAAAAAGGGGCCCCAGGAATTTTGGGGCCCAACTTGTAAGGGCCCCTTTAAAAAAACGACGAAATTTGGGGATAAACCAAAACCCCCTTCCTGGTTTTCAAATAGGGGCGGGGCCCAAACCGGTCCTTTCACCCCTGCCGTTTTGGTGCGGGAAAGAAGTCTTTGGCAGGGCCTGAGCGTAAAGTTTTGCCAGAGGGGCCTTGATGCCTTTTAAACTTGGGCATCCAGGGCGGGGACAAGAAAACGAGGCAGCTAAAAAGGAGAGAGGTGGGAAGGGATGTAACCCAAAGACAACAAAAAAAGGGCCCCCCAGGGGATTCGATTTAAAAAGAAATAAAAAGAAAACTCTCCCCAGGAGAAAAAAATGGCCCAAATTATCCTGACGAGGGAACCCCAAAGTGCCGCAAGTAGGTGCCCAAACCCTGGTTCACCCTCCCCAACCTTTCCCCCGTTAGTTTGAGGGGGGTATGCAGTGGAAAAATCCAACGAATTGAACTGACAGCACGGGGCCCCCCCAAAATTTGGGCGATAAACTGGACCCCCCTTTGTCAAGAAAATACCCAACGGGAAGACCGTGCAAGCGGAAAATATGATGGAAAAAAAATTTTTGGGGGGCCAGCGGGGGGGGCAGGGGTAAACCCAGGCGGGGTTTTTAAAGTAAAGCCATTTTCGAAAAAACGATCGGTCCCCCCCCCCAAATATGACGGGGTTTCCCAAAGATGAAGGGGAAAAAACTGTGACAAAGCCCTTTTGGCGACATGGGCCGGGGGGTTTTTTTCCGGCACAGGAAGAGGGCTAAAAGAAGGCCCCCCGGGTTTGAGGCGGGGAACCCTTTTAATTTGGGCCCCATGGGGAGAAAGGCCAGCCAAAGCCCCCTGACTTCTTGAGCAAAGGGGGCCCCACCTTTTCGGGAGCCCACTTTTGAGACTTATGGACCCTGGAGGGCCCGCTGTTGGGGAAGAATGTCCCCACTTCAGGATTCTAGGCCGCAACCCCCAGGGCGCCATACGTTTTCCCGGGGGGGGAAAAAAACTTTTGAAAAACCCAGGGGGCAGCCGGACGGGGCGTTCGGGAGGGACAATGTCTGTGGAGGAGAGTAAAGGACCCCCCGTACCCAGAGGCACAAAATAGGGCGTCAGTTTTGACGTTTTTTTCCCGGCTGGCCGAAATTTGTAGCGGGGAAGTCAATACGGGGAAAAAAGCGACCATCTAGCTTGCCGAGGATTCAAAGGGGTTGAGCCCGGGTGAGGAATTTTTGGAAGGGTTTTTTTGGTCGGGGAAAATATAAATAGGGTGACGGCCCCCCCCCCGCAGGGGACGCCACTCTTTAGACCAACTTTATGGGGAATAAAATCGTTTCCCCCATGGGATTAAAATTTTTCCCCCGGCCCGGGGGAAAAGTTTTTTGGGGAAAAATCCCCCCAAGTATGCAGTTTTAAACCCCAGGAGGTTTTCTGGGAGGAGGGCAGCACCGACACCCACCGAGGAGGCATCCACTTCCAGAATGAAGGGGGGGGTTCAGGGGCCGGGCGAACAGAAAAACCGGGGGCAGACGCAAACCCAATTTTAGACGGCGAAGGCTTCTTGACTTCCGGGGCCCGGACTTGGGATTGGCGTTTTTTTCTTGGTTAGAGCCACCAGAGGAGCCACTAGGTAGAAAAATGTGGGATTAAAAAGTCCAAAAAATAAAATTTGGGAAATTTTCCCGGAAAACGTTGGGAAAGACCCCAAAGGCCCCCCCGGGTTTTGGCCAAATGCAAAACTGCGGAGAGTTTTGGGGACCCCTCCCAGGCCCTTTCGGAGACGATTACCCTAAAAAAGGGCAAGCTGGTGCGTTCGAAAGGGCACTTCTCTGGGTTGGGAAAAAAACTGAAGGGTACGGGTGGGGGCTGAGGCCTGGCGGACGGGTGGCGAAGAGTTAAAAAAATTTTGGAAAAAGATAAGGATATCGTCCCCCAAATAGACAATAACACATGTGAGTAAGGGCCCCCCCAAAATCTCAAATTTACGAAGTTTTTTGGGAAAACAAACAGGGGCGTTTTCAGAGACCGAATGGCATAACCAAAATACCCGAAGTGGCCATCCCACTTTTTAAAAAAACTGTTTTTTCCCCTCGGCCTTCCCCAAAAAGGAACAAATTATAACACCCCGAAGATCCAAACTTGGAGAATATTTTCGCGCCCCCGCAGGCGGCGAAGAGTTCCGTATCCAAAGGGCAGGGGTAAAACGATTTTTATGGTGATTTTAAATTTTAAACCCCCGATGTCGATCAGGGTTTTGGGGAGACCCTTTTTTTTTCTTTCCCCGAAGAAAACCGGCTCCTGCCCGGAACAGGACTTACGGAAAACCCTTTGCAGAGGTTCTCCTTTATGTACTCAGAAAATTTGTCTTAGTCTCCCCGGGACGGAGAAATGGATAAACCCCCGGCCCCTTTGGGGGTGTACAGCCAGGTTTCAGGTCAATGGGCATCGTAAGGCCGGGGGAAGGGGGGAGGGGTTTTGGGCCCGCCTCCCGAAAAAAAAAATCCGAAAGTCCCAGTATGGCGTAGGTAGAACCCTGGAGGGGGCCCTTTGGGAGATTGGAAACGATTGGGGGGGGTTGGGTTTTGACAGCAAAAGTTGGGTGAAAACGCGGAAAATTTCCCAAAAACATGACTTACCTGTGTCCAAACCCGGGCGGGGTATGGCCTGCAGCCAAGGGGGGGCCCAGAAAGGGGGTTTAGAGGAGGATTGAGGGAAAAAACTAGAAGGGCAACGTTTTCCCTTTTTAAGGGCCCCAATTTTGTGGAAGAGGGGGCCCTACGGAAACGGGGTGGCGCCCTTTAAAGGGATTCCGGCCCACCCGACCAAAGACACCAAAAAAAAGGGTTTTTTGCAAACGGAGTCACCCGGGGGACGAAACCTGGGCCCCAAGTTTTGTGGCTTTTGAAAATTTTCCCGCCGATTTCCCGAAAACAAAAAAGGCGGTGGCCCTGAAAAGGGGTGTCCGGGAAAGCCCAATGGGTTTCGGGCAAGGTAAACGGGAGAGGGCCCTTTTTTTACACCTTGGGTTGCCTCTCCTACGAGCCCTTTGGGGGCGGGAAATTTTCCCGGGCGCAAAAGGAAGGGCCCCCAAAGAAATGGCCAGAAACCGCCCCCAAAAAGAAGCAAAACCGCTTAAAACGCCCCTGAGAAAGTTCCTCCTGGGCAGGTGGGTCTCTCGAACCCCGCATTTGGTTTCCCTCTTCAGAGGCCATGGGAAGGGAAAGGTGACCGCTTGGCGTGGGAGCCCCCCAGCGGGGAAATGGCGTGGATGGCGTTTCCCCCCTTGTAGGGGAAAACTCTTGTTGCCTTTCGGGGAAGCGAAATCCACTCGGGTGGGGCCAAAAGGATTTGGTCATCCAAAGGGGAGCTGGGAGATCCCCGAGCGGCGAGCTCGTCCTTGGTTCGCCCCAAAAGGCCTTGCCAAAAAAGTCCCCCCCAAACGCTTCGGGTTTTTCCTTCCAGTCCGAAAACAAATGCGAAACTGCACTGAATATTGACCCCGAATGTGGTGTCGCCCCGACGAAGCCGGAGCAGTGGGGCGGGGAGCCGAAGAAAATTCGGCCTGGTTCCTCAAAAAACTGGGCGGAGCCCCCCCGGGGGAAGGTTTGGGGTAACTTTCCCGGGATCCCCTCATCCCCCTAGTGGCGTAGCCCCAAAACCAAGGCCCTTTTCCCGACAAAGGGGGTGATTATGAAAACCACCTTGGGACGCTCTGTAGGAATTTGGGGCCCCATCATCTTGAGGTGGATGGAAACCCCTGGTGTTTAACCCCTGCACTTCTTGGGGTTCCTTTGTTTGCGAGAAAGGGGGGTGGCCGATGCAGAGAGGGTCCCCCAAGGCCCCAAGGGAGGTTGAGCAAAGGATGCCGGAAACCAAAGGATGCAGGGTGCAGAGGGGGTAGCCCGGGGGAGGCAGGACGGGTCGCCAGGTTCTGTTTAAGGCCGCTAGCTTGGGCATACGCTGGCTCTGCTGGGCGACGCCATCGTGACAAAACCCCGGGGATCAGGCCCGAGGGGACCCTGGCGGAATCCATGGCCTTTGTACGTAACGGAGGATTTGGATGCTGGGGCCCAAACCCAAACGATGTTGCTTTTGCCAAAGCCAGGGAACCCGGGGTCCCAAGTAGCCCCCGGGTTTCACCAGAGCCCCCCCGCAAAGCGGGGTGGACTTGCTGCGGGGGAAAGGGTTCCCGGTCATTACCCCCTAACGGGACTTGCCTTCGATTGGGGGCCGGGGTACAGGGGTGCAAAAATCGAATCCGGAGGCGTAGGGCCGGGGGCAGGCAGAAGGTCAGGGCCCTGCGGCAGGGTTCGTGGTCAAGAGGGGAAAACGGGCCCGGGCAAAGGGGGCAAAAAAGGCCAGGTCAGAAAAATGAGCAGGGCTTTACTGGTACACGGGAAAACAAAAATGAACCCCTTTACACTCTAAAAAACTTCCCAAAAAACACCAAAAGACTGGGGCGGGTTTCTAGGGGGTGTCTACCTTTTATAGGGGCCAGCGGCCCTCAATTAAAACCCAAATTAAAAAGGGGCGTGGGCCCCCTTTAAAAACCGGAAACCCCCGTTGCGCGGCGCCTTAAGCAGGGGTTATGCGCTGGTGGCTGTCGAGGGGGGAGGGGCGGGGGCCGGGGGACGGGGGTTTTCCCGGGCAGGAGGGGAAAGGAAACCCCGGGGGGGGGGGGGGACGGGACAACACCGGACCCGGCCGGCCCCTGCCACAAGGGGGGACGGGAAACGAGCTTGGCGCCGCGCGCCGTGACAAGGCTACTTTTCCCCCTTTAGTTTTTTTGTCAGTTTTTTTTCCTCTTAAGTCCCAGGGAATTTTATAGTGAAGCAATTCCCAAGAGCGGCGGATCATGTGCATGTCTACTAAAAACATTTATTGTAAAGAAGACCCAAAACCCCAAATCCCTTGATATTTTAAACATGGGACAACGTTCTTAAAAGCACCCGCAGGCTATGTGCAGCCTAGAAATAAGCTGGGTTTTTTTTTGGGGATTTGTCCCGAAGTAATTCGGGACCGAAACAAATTTTGTTGGGAAAAAAACGGCGAAGTCCCCCGAATCGAATTTTTGAGAAATTTGCCCATCTCTAGTTATGAATACAATCTGGGATATTGCTGTTGAAGTATTTAGAAAACACAGAATCACTAGCCCACTAAGCAGCATAGTTACTGTACATTACTCCTTTTCGTGCCACCCCAAGCTTGCCATGCATGCATGGAGCCAGTAATATTATGCACAAAACAATGTTGCACATCTTTATTTGTTGTACTTCAGCCATACCAATTTTCCTTTTTTTAAAATAAAATATATTTTTTAAAAGTTTTGGGGTAAGCACCCATTTCCTGTGTTTATTTCATGTGATACAGAGAACAATCCGAAGGCCTATGCATTCAATTTTGACACTCCCCATAAACTTAAAAAATTGCAATATCTCCATACAACTTGTAAGCAGCTGTAAAACTATATTTACATATGGCAGATTTGTTCCAATAATATACATATGCAACCATCCCATTCATCTAAACAGGACCTGGACAAACCCATACACATGTTATAGAAATAATTTATTTCAAAAGTACAGGATACATTTTTCAGTTACACAAATTTTTGAAGCAAATCTGCTTTGTGTGAATATAATATAATGAAGTAGAATACATGAGCCACTACCACTTCACATAATTGCTTTGCTGATTTATTAGAACCAATTAAAGAGTTAAACATGTCTTTTTGCATGTGAGAATAGACAATGGGCGACATGTATGATCAGGCTTTTCGCCTGTTTTTTGGCGTATACTCCCGGCCCGAATCCCGCTGTCGGAGGCAGGGATGCAGTGTTAGGCCAGCGTTCCCCACTTTCAGCCCCCCCACATGAAGGGGGGGGAGTTGGGCGCCGTTGGCCCTGGTGCTTCCGGGGGGACGCGGCGCGCTCGAAATCCGAGGCTGTACATGGCGAGTGGGGCAAAGCGAGGCGCATTGAGCCCCCGACGGGCAACCTGTTTTTTTTTTTGGTCTAAATCCTCCGACAGGGGAATGAAGCAGGATTGGAACATGCGGGGAAACAAGAAAATCGCTACCAAATCTGGGCGCTCGCTCCGTGCAGCGGAGTATGATTCCGAAAAAAATCGCCTTTTAATAAGGGGGAAAAAAAAGTGTCAGAAAAAACGAACTAAAAAATAAACATAATAAAAAAAAAAACCATTTTCCCAAAACTCTAGAACGGGCAATATCAAAATTATGTTTTTAAAAATTGGGGGGAAATACAGAAATTCAAATTCAAAAACTTTTCTTTTGGGTGGGATAAACCGGCCAATCAAATAGGAGCAACTGAAACCATTAAAACCAGGGGGAAAGGATTGACCAATCAGAAACCCCGGCGGGAAAATTTAAAAAATACAGAAAACAGAAAACAGCTGATTGGTGAGGCGGGGGTTTGGCTACCCGGCCAATCAAATAGGAGCGAAAAGGGACCCATTCTAGTCATGGAAAAGTTTAGACCAATAAAAAAACCAGGCGGGATAATTCAAAATACAGTAAAAAAACAAAAAAGGCTGATTGGCTAGCTGGGGGTCTTGGCTTCCCGCCAATCAAGCGCGATTCTTCTCCCTTTGTCTAGGGAGAATGGGCGCACTGAATCTCGGCATTTGGCCCCTGCGGCATGAATATTAATCAAAAATTTTTTTATTAAAAATGTAAACATCAATAAAGAGAAAAACCCCTTTTCTATAAACATAAATAAATTAAAAATTCCGAACAACCATTTGTCCCCGAGACCGGCGCTCATAAGGATTGCAATAGAGAAATTGCCGGAAAATACAGTAATTCAAATTGGAAAGCTATTCTCATTGGTCGGCAAACCCAGCCAATCAAATAGGGCGACAAAGCCCCATTTATACCCTTGGGAATTTTGGGCCCAAATCAGAAAGGAGCGACAGTGGCCCTTTTCTAACCTATGAAGGAGTATTAACCAATCAGAATGGAGCGACAAAGCCCCATTATATCCTATGGAAAGTTTGGGCCCCAATCAAAAATCAAAGGCGGGACAGTTAAAAAATACAGTAAAAAGACAGAAAAGAGGATTGGCTGAGCTACGGGGGTTTGGGGATACCCCGCCAATCAAAGCGACTACTTTTTCCCATTATTCATGGAGGATGGGCGCTCTGAAATTCGGCCTCAGGGTGGGGCTAAAGTATTAATAAAAAATTTTTTTTATTAAATGTAAAACTTTATCAATAAAGAGCAGAACCCTTCTTAAAATAAACAATTTAAAACCCCGAACAACGTTTGTCGCCGAGACGGCGCTACATAAGGAATTTGGGCAATAGAGAGAATTGCCGGAAAATACAGTAATTAAAATTTGTTTAAGCTTTTCTCATTGGTCGGAAACCAGCCAATCGAATGGGGAGCGACAAGCCCATTAATCCTTTGGAGAATTTGGGCCCAATCAATAAGGGGGGGACAGTCCCATTCAAAAACCAAAAAGGAGAATTCCCCAAACAGAATAGGGCGACAAATCCATTTTCCCTATGGAAAGTTTGGGACCTCAAAAATAAAGGGGGGCTTTAAAATTTGGACCATGGGGGAGCGAGCACGCTCCTATGGTTTTTTAAGCAATCAAATAAAAAAGTAAACCGAAACAAATTTAAACACTACAGAAGTTTGTCCTTTTTGTATATAAAACAAAAAAAAAATATGGGGTAAAAGAAAAAAAAAAATTAAATCAAAAAAATCATGTTTATTTTCTTTTTTTCGTTGCACCCCATACATTGATCCCTTGGGAAAAAAATAAAGAAATAAACCATTTTATTTTATTTATAATTTTTTTTTTTTTACCCCCCCCAATTATTATTCTTTTATATACCATTGGGACAACTTCTGATTTTTATAATTGATTTCGGCCATGTACAGTTTTTTTTCAATTGCATTTGAAAACCATAGGAGGTCGCTCGCTCTCCCCTTGGTCCAAATAACGGGGGCCCCTTTTTAACTTAGCCAATCACAGACGCGTCAGAAATTTTTTTTCCCCATGAACTCTTTGAGAAAGAACTCGCCTCTGATTGGGGTAAGCTGGACACCCCGCCGCTTCAACCAATAGTCGTTTCTGCCTTTTTTACTGTATTTTGAATGTCCCGCCTTTGAATATGATTGGTTTAATTTTTCTCCTAGGTATAATGGGACTTGTCGCACCTATTTATTGGGCAATTTTCCTCCATATTATAAGGACATTGTCGCTCCTATTCTGTTGGTGGTTTATGCCGCCATGAAATGCTTAAACAATTTAATTTCTGATTTCCCGGCGATTCTCTCTATTTGCAATTCCCTATGTAGCGCCGGTCTGGCGACAAACCGTTGTTCGGATTTTTAACTGCTTTATTTTAAGGGGAAGGGGGTTTGCTCTTTATTATAATGGTTTTTTACACTAAAAAAATGATTTTTTTATTAAAACTTCTGCCCCACGGCGTGAGCGCCGGATTTCAGAGCCCCATCTCTCCATAGACTATAAGGGGGAATAGCTCGCGCTCTGATTGGGGGGATATCCAAGCCCCCGCTAGCTCAGCCAAACAGCTCTTTTCTGTCTTTTTACTTATTTTTAATGTCCCGCCTTTGATTTTGATTGGTCCCCAAAATTCTCCATAGGATATAAAGGGACTTTTTCGCTTATTTGATTGGTTTTTAAAATCCTTCATAGGTTTGAATGGGCCACTGCCTCCTATTCTGATTGGGCCAAACTTTTCTCCTAGATATAAAGGGTCTTTGTCGCTCCTATTTGTTGGTGGTTTGCCGACCAATGAAATGCTTAAAAAATTTTAATTCTTATTTCCCGGCAAAACCTTTTATTTGCAATTCCCCATGAGCGCCGGTCTCGGGACAAAAAGCATGTTCGGGTTTTTTTAAATGTTTTTTTTTGTAAAGAAGGTTCTGCTCTTTTCTGAATGTTTTCATTTTAAAAAAAAATTTTTTTATTAATACTTCATGCCGCAGGGGCTAGCCTGAGAATGCATTGCGCCCATCTTCCATAGACTATAATGGGGAAGTAGCTCGCCTTGATTGTGGGATTCAGGGCCCCCGCTAGCTCAGCCAATCAGCTCTTTTTTGTCTTTTTACTGTATTTTAATTTTCCCCCGTGATTCTGATTGGCTAAAATCTCCATGGGTGAATGGGTCTCTGTCCTCCTATTTTGATTTTCCGATAGCAAATCCCCGGTACTTAACCAATCATTTTTTCAGCATTTTTACTGTATTTTGAAATATCCCGCCGTGGTTCTATTGGCCTAAACTTCCCCATGGTTTTAATGGTTCACGTCGCTCCTATTCTGATTGACCGGTTTTTGCCCCAAAGAGAAAGGTTCAGAATTTTTAATTCTGTATTTCCGGCAATTCTAATATCCCATTCTTTTTTGGATATTGGGGAAAATGATTTTGTTTTAAAAGTATTTTTATTTTTTTGGTTTCAGCTCTTTTCCTGAATGTTGAACCCTTTATAAAGGCGATTTTTGATTCAACTCCCACCGGGCATGTGGATAATTTCGCTGTTCCCCTGTCTCCATCGGAACAGTTTTCGGAGATCCCGCACGGCGCTAAGTCCCGCACACCCCCCATGTCCCCCGCACTGTGCCCCCCACACACATGGCAGGCGCGGGGGAAATTTTTTCCCCGCATGTATGGCCGGGACCTCCGGCGGAAACAGGCCAGCGCCGCTCTGCGCCCGTCCCCCCCACTGCGCCTAACACCTGGGCCGGCGCGGCGGTTTTTTGCCGCATTAGAGTGCACACCTCTGGCACCGAATAAACGCACCCCGCCGCCCCCCCCCAGGCCCCCGGCGGGCGCGGCGGATTTACATGCATTAAGACGCGCCCCCCGGCCCCCCAATAAAATCAGGGCAGATTCCCCCTAAAAACTGGGGGAAAGGGGCCCCCCGACCCGGGGGATTCATACATGGGGCCCCAAATTTGTTTAGAGTAAAAAAAAAAAAGGGGCCCCAAATGAAAAAACTTTTTATAACCTAAAATTTTCTAAATTGTTTTTTGAAAAATTGGGGAAACATTTTAAAGAAGTTTTATAGGAAACAAAGAAAAACAATTGTGAATTGTTTTATTTATTTATAAATCTGGCCCAGTTAGGTAAAGTAGACATTTTGATAAATAGCCTCTATTATTCCTTCTTCTATTTGCTGCATTAACACTTGTATTGACATTGCACAGTCATCTAAACATTTCTACAGCATATTACACGGCTTGGACAATGTCGCCTTTCAGTATCTGTACATAGTTATTTGAAATAACAATAAAAATATACAAAATATAATTAGAATATGAATAGTAGTTAATGGAGTATAGAATGCAATAGTGCTAAACATAAAGTTAGATACTGTAGCCCACAACTTCCTATTGAAGCTATAGTACTAATGCCTATAATACCATTTCTACATGGAAACATGAACTACAAAGATGGCTAAAAAGGAATGAGAACATTTTTCTTATTATATTTTTGATTAATACATATGATACTTTTTTCATACAAATATTTATCATACATTTGCAGTGAGACTATTTGAAAAATCTTGAAGTATTTTAGTTTCACTTTATTTACTTGATAACACAGTATAGGGTGACACCAATTGTTCCTCACTGCTTACGTTTCAGCTTTGTTGTGTGAACTCAGGCATTGATAGCAAAGTCATCTCATTATCATTAGGGGGCAGGAAATCAAAAGCCAAGTCTGCTGTAGTGCGAATTAAGCAAAAAAACAACACAGGGGAAAAAAACATGTACGTATCAATTTTCCCCCTTTTTTTCGGGCCAAATGCACCAAAGTGAGCCGACTACGATTCTAATGCCCTTAACAATGTGTTAGGCCACTGTTCGTAAACTCCACATTTTCTAATGCCCAACATGAGGGGGGTTTTCGGGGGGACAGGGAGTGGGTCCCCACCCACCCGTAAATAAGGCACATATATGAATGGGGTTTTGGGAAAAAAAGGCCATTAATCCAAACAGGCAACCTAGTTTAATGGGTCGCCTGACCCTGAGAGTCAAAGGGGAGCTAGATTTCTATTAGGTTGTCCATATTTCTCAAATTTTACACCCCTACAATAATAAAAATAAATTTTTGAAATTATCAAACTAAATAAAATTAAATTATTTAGATGTAAAAAAAATGGGGATCATAAAATTAATATTTTAAAAAATATAATATCCCAAAAAAAAAAAAATCTCCTGAAATGTAATTTAAAACAATAGAATCTAAAAACTAGTTTTACATTAAATAACCCACGGTTTTCTGTTCAATTTTTTTAATTTTTTTAATTTTTACACATTTAAATTTTAAATTTATTTTGCTGTTTTTCCCCCCTTACTCTAATTCAAAGGCCAACAGCAAGGTCTTGCTGGGGCCTTGGGCCCCCCCAAAACAAGAACATACCTAGTTTTTTAATACTGACATGCTATCTAAAGACTTTTCTTTTATTTTCCCTTTATTTTTAAACCTTTATACGTTAGGCACATTACTTTAAATTCCATAAGCCCAAACACACGGCGGGAATTAACTCATTATAACACACAAAAAAACCTTACATACATTCGGCGCATTAACACAAAAACAAAACTCGACAATTCACTTTGAAAAACTTCCTTCATACAGCAGGGCCGTTCTGGGCGGGCGGGGCTGCGATCGCCCGGGGCGTAGGCTCCGTCACCCAGGGGGGGGCCCCCCTGCCCGCCCGCCCGAAATCCCCCGACTTGCGGACTGTTTTTATAACAGTCACCAAGCCCCACTGCCCTGCAGGGGGAGGCGGGCGGATCACTACCGTCCCGCCTCCTCCCCTCTATGATCACCTCACGAGCGACGATACATACCCCAGCTCCCGGGGGGCGCACATTTTTCCCAACCGGGGCCCCCTCCCATGCTCGATCTCCTGGGCTGGCAGCTTTTCCGCCGAGGAATCCCTGGAAGTTTCATGCAGCGTAACCAGCGTGATGATTTCACGCTCTTACCCCGGCTCGGGCACCCCCCCCGGGGACGGGAAACCGGGGGGGCCCCCCGTGGTCGGTGAGAAATTTGTTTTGTTATTTTATAATAAGCTACAGGGGTGATCCCCTGGCTACAATGGGGGCATCACTGGCTCCCGGGGTTCATCACTGGCTACGGGGAATCATTTGGACAATGGGGGCATCACTGGTTTACATGGGGGCCATCACGGGCCCTACAAAGGGGGCATCAGGGCTACAAGGGGGGCATCCGGGCCCAAAAGGGGGGCACCCTTTGGCTACAATGGGGGCATCAAGGGCAAAAGGGGGAAATGTACGGGTACAGGGGCAACACTGGCTAAAAGGGGCATCACTGGCAAAAGGGGGGCATAACTGGCTAAAGGGGGGCATAACTGGCTACAGGGGCCCTTCCCCTGGCTAAAAGGGGGTTCACTGGCTACAGGGGTATCACTGGCTACAATGGGGGCATCACGGCTACAGGGGCATCACTGGCTAAAAGGGGGCATCACTGGCTAAAATTTGGGGCAAAAAACTGGCTAAAAGGGGGCATAAGGGCTACAAGGGGCATCATTGCTAAAAGGGGGGCATCCCCGGCTACAAGGGGGGCATCACTCGGGGAAAAGGGGGCCCCATAAATGGCTACAAGGGGGGCATCACTGGCTACGGGGGCCAAAAAAGGGGCTACAGGGGGCACACTGGGCTACAGGGGGCAAAACCCGGGGTTTCCCGGGGGACTTTCTACTGGCCACAGGGGGAAATCCCCTTGCTACGGGGGTTGGCAATCACTGGCCCCTACGGGGGCATCACAGGCTACAGGGGGGCATCACTGGCTAAAAGGGGGGCATCTACTGGCTACAGGGGGGCATCACTGGCTACGGGGTGTGGGGCCTCTACTGGCTACAGGGGGCATCATTTGCTACGGGGGGCATCACTTGCTAAAGGGGGAATCACTGCAAAAAGGGGGCATCAATGGCTAAAAGGGGGGCATACGGTTAAAAGGGGGGCACACCGGGCCCCACAGGCATCACCGGGGCTACAGGGGGGCATCACCTGGCTACGGAGGCATTTTTTGGCTACGGGGGCACATTGGCAGGGGGGGGCAACTACTTGGCTCCAGGGGGAATTTTAAACCTGGCAAACATATAAAGGTCAAAAAGATGGGCATTTGTATAGGGGATGGGAAATTTGGGTAGAGAAACCCTGAAAAAATTTAGGGCCCCTAAATGTTTGTTTTATAAATTTTCCCTTGAAGAGCGGGAGTTCGCCCATGGTGTCTGGGACAGAGGGAAAAGAAGAAAAAGAGAAAGAGAACAACTTTTTCAGAGACATCACCTGTAGTCACTAAATATAACTTTTACGTAATCGCTTTAATTCCTGCAGACCCTGTAAACCCAGCGGTATCCACCACGTATGGTCATTTGTATGGTCACTGTAGCGGGGAAATTTAATGGGTTAAAAATTATAAGGGTTTTTTACTCATAAAGGGGCCCTTTTTTTTTGGGAATTTAATTTTTTCCCCCCCCTTTTATGGGGGTTTAATTTATGGGGTCATGGTGTGGTGGTATTATTGGGGCCCCTTCACTGTGTCCCTGGGTGATATGGGGTTTTTTTAGTGGCTTGGGTTTCGGGTTGGTGTGGGCGGTGTTTTTGTAACTGTAATTTATATTTGGTTATTTTTATATGTAGAAAAGGTTTGTGGAAACAGTTTTTTTGTATTTTGGGGGTTTTTATGGTGATGAAGTGGCGCCATAGGGTTACGGAGGGGGGGGGGGGGGGGGGGGGGGGGGGAATTTTTTTCCCCTTCTTCCCCCCCCTGAGTAAAATTTTAACCCTAAAACTGCCCGCATAAAAGGTCCCCTATGTTATCATATCGATGAAATATAAATAAGGCCCCCTTAAATCTTTTCCCCCCCCAAAAAAAATTTTTATCAACACTGGTTCAGCTGAATGTATAAAAAAAAATAAACTTTGTTTTTAGCCTTAACCCTTTTTTTTTTGGGGGGTTTTTTTTATTTTTTTTTTTTTTTTTTTTTTTTTTTTTTTTTTTTTTTTTTTTTTTTTTTTTTTTTTTTTTTTTTTTTTTTTTTTTTTTTTTTTTTTTTTTTTTTTTTTTTTTTTTTTTTTTTTTTTTTTTTTTTTTTTTTTTTTTTTTTTTTTTTTTTTTCGAATGGAGACTGTAACCCTAATGAGATTTACACTAAATTTGATTTGGAACGACCCACATCGAAGCACTTGAACTTATGTTGAATTTTACTTTGACCGAAACTATTCTGATGAGGTTTTTTTAAGTAGATCTCCTGCAAATACTTTGATTGTCCCCCGGGCCACCTTTTTTTTCATGAATACTGCATTGACTCTTTTCTGAACAGTACTTACCATTCATAGTATTTATAATGAAATACAGACCTGTTTTTTTCTATACAGACAATTCAAAAAAATTTGGGAATACCTCCAATTTCAGCAGCCTCATGAATTTTCTTTAAAAGTAATAGTTTTCAACCCAAAAAAAAATTGCACTTTATTTTTATTCAAAAAATTGTAATTAAATTAAAAAGTATAAAAATAATTTTAATAAAAAGACAAAAATTGCTTTTGTTTTGGGGTTTTGAAGGGGGTTTCCTGAATTCCAAAAAATTTTTCATAAAAAATTTTTTTAATATTGACATTTTTCTTTTTCCTCACATTTAATAGTCATATTGTGTGCTCCCTTGAGCCATGAATATACTCATGTACAAGAGGTTCTCATATCTGGGTCACAAGTTTGCTGGAGGTCATTAAAAGGCTACAAAATAGAGCATGGCTAATTTTGAAGTTGTGGAAAGTTTCTCACAAAGCAATTTAAAAAAAAATTTCAAATATGAAAAGTCTGAAATGCCCAGAACCTGTAATAATTCATGAATATTTTACTGGCAAGCATGCAATAATGAATAGAGGGCGACATGTCAGAAGAGTAGCGCCTCCACTCCAGTTTTAAGGCCCATTAAATGAGTGTATAGTACGCCTGAATGAAAGAACCTGTAAAAAACCCGGGATGTGGGATAAACCCTTTCAAAGCATAATTTAAAAAACCTAACCTAGGTTTCCCTAGCATATTATTTCTAGATAATTTTTTGCTTCCCCAATTTAGGCCAAATTTAACTTTTTTCATGCCTTTTTGTAAAATGGGACCTAGTTTTGGGGTCCCCAAAAGTTCTTTTATAAAGAAAAATAGGGGGATCCCCAAAGGTTTTTTTTGGGGCAAACTAAAAAACCCCAAAATGGCGGGAGACCTAAAAGGGAAAATGTTTGCCCAAAGTGTTTGGTATGAAAGCCACTAAAGCTAATCCGCAAATTTTACCAACCTATCAAAAAAAGTTTTATCCCAGGGAAAAGTTTTCTTCATTATAATAGTATTGCTTAGTTATAACTTGGGGAGGATTGTAGCCACCTGGGTTACACAATTCTCGCACTTCAACATTTTTATTCCAACAGTAGTTTTTTAAAACTACCCTCACCTTTTTATTCTAAAACCCACATTGTGACACTTCAGTTCAGGAAAAGCTTCCCCAACTCTAATCCTAAGCCATCTAGCCTCTAACTAAAATCAGGAGAATTTTGATCGGGTTTATACCCTTTTCGGGCATCAAAGCCCCAAAAGTAGTGGGCGCAATGTTTAATGCGCCTTATGAATGTGTTAGGTGTTTTGTTCAAAAGACTCAAAAATTTTGAAATCCCCCAACTGAAGGGGTTCGGGGGGGCGTTATGGGGGCTGTCAACCACACTCAAATGTTAACACATATATGAATGTGGTTTGGGGCAAAACTGGAGCTTTCAGCTCCGACAGGCAACCATCTCTTGGCTGCCTAGCCTGAGAGCGAATTGGAGCAAATTTTTTCTGTTGGGAAAAAAAAAAACCCAAATTTTTCTAAAAACTTACACGAGTACAATAAAAAAAGTAATTTCTGATAATAACAAACTAAATAAAATTAAATTATTTAAATGTAATAAAAATTGTTAGCATATAAAATTTAAAATAAAAATATTTAATATCCCCCCCAAAAAAATATCTCCTATAAAATGTATTTAAATAAAAATCCCAAAACTATTGTATGTTAAATAACCCAATGAAAGTTGTTGTTTCAAATTTTTTAATTTTTAACACATAAAATCGAAATTTATTTTTGCCCGCTCTTACCCTTTTTTTTACATACAGCAAGAGGCACGCACCACAGGTCTTCCGGACCTTGGGGTTTACCAAGCAAGATCAGTACCAAGGGGGGGGGGTTTTCCCAGGGGCCCGGGGGAAATGGGTGATCGGGCCCGGGGGGCCCCAGGCTTTTCCCGCTCCCCCCACCTCGCCCGCCCGGAGACTAGCCCCTGACTCTGTGTGGCCGTTTTATAACGTCCCCTGCGGCCCCCGGGGGGTGGGCAAACAAGGGTCGCTACCGTCCTTTCCCTTTTTCCCCTGTAAAGGAATTTAGCGTCGGAGAAGCCCCCCGGCTTCAAAACCCCCCCCGAGACGCTGATATCCTCGGGCCGCACTTTTTAAAGCGGCCCAGGAGATCCCTGGGGGGCTGCGGACAGCGGGGGGACCAAAGGCAAGGTTTAGTATTTTGTTTTTTTTTATTATTATTAGCTGCAGGGGGTACTTTACTGACCCAAGGGTTTAAAATTTCCTGGCTATATGGGGGCCAAACTACAGGGGCTATTTCCACTAAAGGGCTTTTTACCTGACCACAGGGTACTATTTGACTAAAGGGGCTTTCAACCCGACTATAGGGGGTACTACCTGACTATAGGGGGGGATACCCCGGGTATAGGGGGTACTACAAAAAGGGGGTACTACCTGTCTAGGGGCAAATTAAACCCGGGATAGGGGCTATTTCCTGGGCCACGGGGTTTCTATCTGACTCAGGGGGTTTCTACCCGACTATAGGGGGCTATTAAACCGGCATAAGGGGGTATTTTCTTTACCACAGGGGGTACTAAACTTACTATAGGGGCCCAATAAAACCCACCCCCCCAACCCATAGGGGAAATTTTACCTGAATATAGGGGCAATTTTTTCCGGGGTATAGGGCTACTACAGGGGCTTAAATACCTGACTAAGGGCTACTCCCGGGCTATAGGGGTTTCTACAGGTTTTTAGACCTAAAAATAGGGGCAATTACCTGCTTTTAGGGTAACCTACAAGGGCACTACCCACTAATTTTAGCGATTACGTTGGGTATCCCACATCGGCGATAGTCCCATAGTCGGCCCCCATCGATAAGGTTTTTTATAGTGGCCGTCGAATATGAGCGATGACCATTAAAAATCTATTGGGGGAAAAAACAACACCTTCATTCTTACACCCCAAAAAGGGGTGGGGAAGCTGGGAAATTTAAAAGCCAAAAACAGTCAAAAAGGGTACCCTTTGGGGGTTTTCCCCCTCTTAAAGGGACAACACTTAGGCTATAAAAGGCCCCAGAAAAAAAGTCACACAAACCAAAATTCACTTACTTTCCCCGTCATGTACCCCCCCGCATGACCCTTAAACCTTTTTCCCTTTACCAAAAATTAAAAAAATGCCAAAGGCATATTATTTGAACCCTCATTTTAAATTGAACTGGGCATTGAAAAATTTTCCCCTTTTGGAACGCAGCAACCCAAAAACCCGCAAGAACCCCCAGATTAAAAAGTGCGGAAGAAAGTAGTCTTTGAACCACCATTTTTGTTGAAACTGGACCCTTGCCCAAACCCCCCTCCTGGGCCGCAGCATGAAACCCTTTAAAATGTCTGACCCCCGATTAAAAAATGGGGGGAAAAAGGAGTCTTCAACCACCATTTTAGTTTAAATGGGGCCATTGGGCTAGAACTGTCCTGGAAACCCCAGTATGACCAAAAAACCTGTCTGACCCCCAAAAAAAAAAGTGCCGGAAAAGGAAAATCTTTCAACCACCATTTTAGTTGAACTGGGATTGACAAACCCCCGCCTGGGCCCCAGCATTACCCTTAAAACCCGCCG